>VXAZ01008842.1:1287045-1451072 GCA_013399875.1 Gymnorhina tibicen
CTCAGCATGAATTATATAGACTTACCTTAAACTTGAACAAGGTTTGAAAAATCCACTTTGAAAGTTCATTAAAAGAAATGTTCAGGAGTGTTTTCCATGGACACACAAAACCCCTGTCTGTCCTTAAACTAAGCCAAATCAACAACTGCATCTTTGCTGGAAAACAAGAGAGTGCAGGACTGTGGAAAGGAACCTTTGAAAACCCTGAGTTGTGGGTCAGATTGGAGTTGTCCACTGAGAGGCAATGTCAAGACACAGAGACGACCAGGATCTCTGAGAAAAGATGAGAAGGAAAGGGCTAAAATCTGCTTATTCTCAGTGAAAATTGAGGGTGACACAGATCTTGTATAAGAGTAATAATGTCTATTGACTTCAGTTCCTCTTGAATCAAGGATGGTATTTCCACTTGTTGTCTCACAGCAGCCTCATTTATCCTGTTTTTCCTTACTCCCCTTGAAATTTATTCATCCTTTATAGGTGTGTGCAGTGTGCCAACACGTTGCCTGTAAATTGGTCATGTGGGTTTAAAGGAGCCAAATTCAACTCCTCCCTGGTACTTAAGTTTATGTTTGATTTGAGGACAAGGTAAAGGTGAGATTTCAGACCAGACTTTCTGATGCGCATTGATTCTTTAAACCAAAAAACAACAATCAGGAATTTCAGTTTTGCCAATAAAGGCAGCAGACACCCTTCCAAAGAGGGAGTGAAGGGATTTTTAAACTGAGAAGTTTTAGTTTAGCCACAGCCATTCTTCAGGGCAACATCACAACTGTACATGCAGTTTAGATACTTTGAGGTGTTTGCAAAGATTAATTAGCTGCCTAAATGGGAACTGTGCTCTGATGAAAATCTGGCCCTTGTGGACACTGAGCCTCGGGCTTGGTGTGCTTTTGAAAAATCTCACCCCAGAGGCCTCGGTGGATGCACTTTCCTGACCTGAGCTCATGCATTAGAGAAGAACCTCAGAGTTATTTCAGTGCTTCCAGGAGTTCAGGCTCATTCTTTAAAGTGAACAACCTAATGCTTCCCAGGTTCACTGGGAAGTGGTGAAAATCCCCAGAGGGTTCTCTTTTTGGAGAGAGTTCATCTGAGGTAACACCTCTGGATAGGCAGCAGACTGTGTGGGTGGAGATGTGTATTTTAATAACTACAGAGCAGGAATCTGAGCTACTCCACCTCCCTTTTACTGCCACCCTCCCTCCCCTGCCCACCTTGTCCCTGCACAGCCACCCAGTCCTCTCCTCTCCTCTCCTCTCCTCTCCCTCCCGNAGCTCTTCCCTGCACACCCACCCCGTCCTCTCCTCTCCTCTCCTCTCCTCTCCTCTCCCTGCCCATCTCCCACCTTGCTGCTGCTCCCTTCCCTTTGCTGGAGCAGCTTTTCCACTGCTGCTGACTGAGTATGTTTTGCAAACTTGCAATTTCACGCTGCATTTGTTGCCACAGCAACATAAGGGGGAGTTCAAAGTAGGGGAAAAGAGAAAAAAAAACCCAAAACCTCTTGGATCAGCCCCTTATTTTGTGCCTTGCCCTTACAAATTTGGCCATGCAGCTACATCAGCAGTGGGGTCTGCCAGGAACCTTTTTACCCCCAGGGACTTCAGAGACTGGAAATCCAAATCTCGTCCTCCCCTCTTCCTCCCGTAGAGCTGCCTTCTCCCATTTCTCTCTTCCTGGGTAGCCAAGAGTCCGGAGCCTCCAGCAGTAGCCCTGGACATTCCTGCTCTCAGTGGCAGCTTTTTCAGCGAGTCCTGCTGTCTTTGCAGGGAATGGTCAGGCATTTGGGAAGCTGGCATAAGACTCCAAGAGCATGATGGCAACACTCAGTGGCAGCACAGTTTTACCTTTATCTTTCATCCCAGCAGCAGATCCGTCTACACAGATGATGGAGCACTGGCTTCAGCTCGCTCCCATCCCTCCACCCCCTCCTCTTCCCTGTGACTATGGCTAAAGGAGCCCTTAAATGAAAACTTTATGGCAAAGAGCTGCTGACACTTCTTCATGGAGAAGATACATGGGGTGGCTGGTGGCTAATGAGTGTCAGTGCTCCAAAGGATAATCTCTGCTTCTCTCTGATACAATTTAACATCGTATTTCCCTAATTTGAGGCTGATTTAGTCGCTGGGGTATTTGGATGCCTCTTCTATGGTGCCGATAGTTAATTAAACAGATGTTGCAGAGGGAATCATTAATTTTAGTGCTGCAGATGGGAGCGGAATGACTTTGTGAAGTTAATGTTTCAGCAAAACAATAGGCTTCTGTCATCAGTTGCTATAAACCGAGTAAATTAAGAGAACAAGTAGAGTAAAGGAGATAGCTTTGAAAGAATATCAATTATTCATTTTAGAAATGTACTTTCCCCCCATAAATCATCACAGAAAGAGAGGAGGGGAAAATCTGCAAAAGCTGGGAAGAGGGAAAGAGGAATCCCCGAGTCAGCAGCTTGAGAGTTTAACCCTGCTCCCATTGGAGCACTGCAGGGTCCTGCAGGAGCACAGAGAGCCAAGGGCTGGGGGCTGCAGCACCTGGAACAGCACCTGGCTCTTACCCCTCTTCCTGAAGGGCAACTGAAGTCGTGGCAGTAAAGACAGATGTCCATTGCCATGTTTGAAAAGCAGGTGGGCACAAATATCTTCCTTTTTTGAAGGCTGTGACACTTTTTCCACTCCAGGCTGGGTGTCCCATACCTGTGGATAAGGTTTCCTGGAAGTGCTGGCTGGATTTTCTGGGTGTGATGAGAGTTTCTAATCACAAGTTGGCATATTTTTATACCTTTCAAAAACCTCAGCGCCAGTGTAAAAAGCCCCTAAACACTCCTAAAAAACTTGTAGGGCTGCATCTGTGTATCAGGTGTGGCTGTTCTGCCCCAGAAGTGGAAAAAGTTTAAAAACTCAAGGTCTTTACAAGTTTCTTGCTGGCATTAAATGTCAGTAATTTCTGTTGAACAGAAGTTCCTATTTTTGAACTAAAAGCAACAGAGGGAAAATCCAGCTACCTCTGCACCATAAAAAGACAGTGGCAGAAGAGAATCAGGGAAACAAATGAAGTCTATCTATCGTGCTGGAGTGAAAGCACTACTGACTGCTTGAGTGCCTCATAATATGAAAATTATGTTTCTTTTTTCAGACAGATGAGTCATTTGACCACTCAAACTTCTCCATGAACACATCTCTGACTATTTATATTATCTTTCTCTTTCTCATATGTACATGTTTTTTCCTTATTACCAGCTACTTCTTTCTCCAAAAACAATAATCAGTGGTTATTCTCATTTATTTGATAAGGTCAAACAATTTCAGTGCCCAGAAAGTAATTATGAATTTGGCAGTTATGATTAATAAATCTTTCAAGAAGCATGCTGCATTTTGTCCATAAACAGCATCTTCCAGAGATTCATTGAGAAAATGCAAAGAAATAGAAAGACACAAAGTGAAAAACAATTCAATTCTTCTTGGCAATGAAGGCCTGAGGTCGATCTTACATGTGTAAGGTGAATTTCACCATTGGATCTATTTCTTTAGCACTCACTTTGTACTCACCATTTTATTTTAATGGATACTGTTTGTGTTTTATTCTTTCTAGCTTTACAGTGCCATATACTCATATAGCTCCAACTTCAAAATCAAAATGTCCCAAATTAATTCTAGGAGATCATTTCTGTCCTCAAACTGCAGCATTGAACAGCCCTTGTTCCATATAACAACTGAACAAGTTTTTTGCATCAAACTGGCCAAGCACTGGTTGTTTTCAGCTGAAGAAGAGGTGTCCAGTACATTTTGGGAAACATCAAGTACTCCAGATAGCTGTAGGGATACCATGCAGATATTAGGATGTTGTAGGGCCCCTCAGATGGTGCTACTGATCTTATTTTCAGCCAACTGATCTGGTCCCCTTAGGCCTTGCAGAGAAATCTCTGTGGCATGGATGTCAGTAGGCACTGAAGTCACTCAGAACCAAGGAGAATAAATTCAACCCATCCCAAAGTGTCCTGCTGAAGGACATGGAGGGGCTGTGATTTCTGCCTGGCAAAGACTGAGTCTGAGGGTTCTGAGAATGCAGGATCCTGAGACCCATCTGCTGTTGCAAAATATTACACTGAATTGAAGGACTTTGGCTCCTTGCTTTAGGGAATATAATTCTCATTAAAGGCATGAAATTGAGCTCCTTGGAGACCTCAGCTTCGCTCTGCTGAACAATCTGAACATAAGTTTTCAGCAATAGCAGCTCCTCACTCTGTGTGCTCGTCTCAACACTGTGCCATGGGGATTTGCTTCTCTGAGAGTCCTTGGGATTGCTGTGTTTGTTCACTGGCAGCCCTTCAATTCCAGCTCCCTGGCATGGATCTAGAGGCACAGAATTCTCCAGAGATCTGCATTCCAACCATGAAAGTGGAATCCCCTTTGTTTCTCTCTCCCCCATGACAGGGCACCAAGCACCTACCACGCAATAGTTAATGCGCTACCACAATCCTGCTCAATTAAGGAATAGGGTAGGGTGTCTTGAAGGGAACTAGATCCCACCAGAGTTGTGGGAAAGGATGTTCACAGAGCTCTCTGTTGAGTGTCTTTATCTCCTTCTCCAGAGCAGATGATCTCATAGGGTTGTAAAGTTCCCCCAGGCACAAGGGCACCCCCAAGGCAGGGTGGTTCAGCAGCATTTCCTCCTGCTCTTGTCCTCGTGGATGGTGTCACAGTGCCACTTCGTGGCAAGCTTCCCTGGAGCCACCAAGAGCACCTAACACACAGGACTCCCCAAGGAGCACCCTGGCCTCTCCCCATCAGGGAGCCTCAGCATCCTGCCACAATTCCTTTTCTCCGCATGGCATCACCTGCCAGTGGTGTCTGCCCCTGCGAGAGGTAATTGATTCCCTTCCCCTTTCCAGCCCTAATTAAAAATGCACCATATTAAACTTGAATGCATTGGAAACAATTAGCTCCCTCTTTTGTCTCCTCGTTCGAGCCGGCAATGCAAGGCAGCCAGGTGTCACGTTCAGCGAATCTCCATCAAGTGATTTCTCTGGGAGGAAATGAAGTCTGAAGAACTCCTCTGCTGCTCCTGACGCTTTGGCTCTGACCTTCTCGCGCTCCCAGCTTATCTCCATGGAGATGCTCATTTCGCAGACTGGCTCCATCTTCTGCCAGCAGCTGCTCGTGGAGGCAGGAGGCAGGGCTGGGGCCTAAAGGTGAGGCTGTTCCAAGGATTCAATCCTGTTCTTTTCAACACTCCAGTGCTTTAAAATGGACAGTGGTATGGATCGTCCTGCAGGGAAGATGTGTCCTGGCCACCCCGACCTTGCATGGTTATCCAAACCCCAAAAGAGAGAATTTTAGCTTGAGTTAGAAGCTCCTATGGCAGCTACCAAGTGGTAGAGTGACCATCACAGCCTCAAGGACAGGTCTGCACTTTGTTTTGGAAAAGCCTGACCATGTCCAGGCTCTTGCCAGAGCTGGGAGAAAGAGGGGGGGTGTCTGTTCCATCCTACACCCAGGAGGATAACTCGTGTCTACAGGAGAAATGCACTGCGGGAGCACAGCATCCCTGCTGGGATTTGGGACACAGGGCTGTCTCCACTGCTGGAGCTGGTCATGATGTAGGTAAAAAATAATGTTCAGGAAAGGGGGGAAAGTGAAAAAAATTGTAATAATAGGTTACATCTGCAGAAGTCTCTGGAAAATGGGAAGTCCAAGACAAAAATCCTACTCCGAATCTCGAGTAGCCTTTATCTGACCTGATACCCACAAATATCTCCTGTGAGGGCTGAGGGCGATCCCCACCCTCCACACGGAAAGGAAGCATTAGCAGGAATATGCTCAGCACTCTCAGGAAAAGCACTTGTTGGGAAATTTCAACAAACCGTTTTTCATTGGAAAGTGCTGATTCTTTGAAACAGGCTTTCCGTGAGAATAAAAGGGCAATTTTTCCTCATTTAGCAACTCTAAATATTGCGGCAGCTTTAAGTGAGAAGAGAAACCAAGAAAAACCCTGCTTGAAAGTTGGTTTTTTATCCCCTTGTTTCAGGTTGTAACTTTATTATGATGAAAACCAAAAGAAAATCAAAACAAATGCTGTTAAAGAGAAAGGAAACTTTTAAGACTGCTGTGAAAATGAAATCCATTGATCTGACTAGAGGTATTTTTCCCCAGTGTTTGTTCCTACCATTTTTATTTTAACTTCAGGTACTAGACAGAGGAAAGGGATGGTGAGATCCCAGGAGAAGGGGAGAAGGCTCAGCTGAGCCTGTGGGCCAGGCTTTGTGTCTGCAGCAGCAGCTGTGGTGAATGACAAATTACAGCTTCTCAGGACTTTGGGTACCACAGGCAGAATTAATTTAGGGGCCAAACCACTTCCCTGGTGCACTTGGGACCAGCAGCAGGGAGGGAATGGGGTCAGCAGGGCCCAGGGTTTGGTCCCCAGGCTCAGCTGTGGGGTGTCATGAAACACAGGAGGAGGGAGAAGGTGGTGCCTGAGACTTGGCCTAAGTTTCCCCTGAATTTAAATGCCAACTCAAGTGCCAGAGCAGTTGCCAGCCAGATGGCACCTTCTGAAGCTCTTCCCCCTTCACCCAGGCTCCAAGGGGTGCAGTGAAGCTGTTTCCAGGCAAGTGTCTCTTCCTTCTGTCCTCAGGGATTTCACAGCCCTGCCTGCAGTTTTGCTCTGGTGTGAGCTGAGAGCTCCAGGGCTATTGCATCTCCTTTTCGGTTGGCAAGGGCAAGTCTGAGCATTGACATGAGGGCCCCTCCTGTCTGCAGAAACCTCTCTCTTTTTTCACAACACCGCTTCTGCTTCCTTCTGCCTTGCTTATGCTGTCACATCAGCCATCCCTCAGGGAGTTACAGCACTGTCTCATCTCTCCATCAGTCCTGTGGAGTCGTTGGTGGAAGCAACAAGGACTTTCCTTGTTTATTTGTTCTGCAAAGTTTATTTGGAGATGGATTTGTTGGTGGTGGTTTTTTATAAAGACTTATTGAAGAAAGTAAATTGGAGTTGGAAATATGCACAGCAAGGGGGAAACTTCATTTCCCATGAACTGAGCCTTTGGTGGAGTTAAAACAATGAGTAGTAAGATGAAAAAGCAGAATGTGTTTGAATCTTTAGGATACAGCTTCTCTGAGAAGAGGCTGTAAGGTGAAGTGGAGCACAACCTCAGCCCTTTTCTTGCCGCTCACATCTGTCAGTCCATCTCCAAGCCTGGTTCTCACTACCCAGTGTGATCAGTGTCTAGAGGCATCAGTGAGAAGGGCTCTCATTCAGTACAAGCCAAATTCAAATTTGTTGCTGTTGTGCCAGGAACTGTAAGCTCTGCCTCTTGCAAATCAGCTCTAGTTCTTATGATTTATGTTTTTCTGGCAATTTCTGATGCCACATAAAGCTGAGAATATGGCTGCAGTCTTCAATCCCCTCTGAAGAAGAAGTTATCTCCTTTTTAATTAACTTTTCATGTCAGGACAACTTGGGCTGGCAATAAAAACCACAGGAGAGATCCTCCTTAGTGAAAATGTGTTGGTGATGGAGTGAGTTGAAAGAGAGGAGAGGGATAGGGAGTGAGGGGAAGGAGTGGGTAAGAAGCAGAAAGATCCTATGTGAGGAGGCAGAAAAATGCAGAGTTCCAGCTCTGACACTCAAGAAATGCTGGCTGGAGACCCAGCAGAGGGGACAAGCCAGCCCTTGTTAAAGGTCTCTTTGTAGGGTGATAATTTGGAAGATCAGAGCCTGGCAATGGAGCCTGGATGGGAGCAAGAATACATCTTCCTTCTAAAGAGCAGAGGGAGCCGCAAAGCAACCATATGGAGCTGCAGGAGAATTTGCCAGCACCTTCTGGTTTCTGATGGCCAGAACCAGTATAAAGGACAGAGTTAGGCACAGATCTATTTTCTTTTTAAGCACCTGAAGAGAACTGAACTATGTGTTTTGGAACTTGGATCTAAAACACCAGTGCTAAAACAGGAAACCTGTGAGCTGGACCAAAGAATGGGAATTTCTGGTCAAGTTTAGAGAGTCCAAAGGCCTTTTTGGCAATCACACTTGGGAGTGTGGGCCAGAGCTTTGTGCAAGGCTCCTTCTTTTTGTTTGGAAAAGCTATTGAGACCTCCCCTGGTGGAAAAGAAAGACCTCAATCCCATTCACCAGACTGGGTGTGGAGATGTGTCCCACCAGTAAAATCTCCCTTGCAGGCAGGATCCTGAGCACTGTGCAGAAACTGGAGACTTTCCATCCTTCCTGCTGAAGCCAGACCTGATGTGCAAAGTATGTGGGAGTGAGGGACTTTGGTGAGCCTTCACAGGGACTGAATTACTGTAAATCATGCAGGAAAAGCAGTGGTGGATTCTGGACTGTGCTCCATGAGTTATTTATTTTCTTTTTTAAGTAATGATTGAGTTAAACACCAGTGATGGAGAGGACTCTCAGGTCCCTGGAACACCCAGATCCCTGCACACATTTACCTGCTGCAGTGCTGCTGGTGGTGTGGGGAGGAATTTGCATTTATTTCACAGGCTTTGCGCTGAAACAAAGCACTGTGTAATCCATTTATCACAAACCACTCCAATTCCTATCTTAAGTAAGAGAGGAGTCAATTAACAAATGAAAACAGAGTGCCAAAACACTCTCTCCATTTAGATCACAAAATGCTCTGTAGCAGCACAGCATGAACATTGTTTTCCTGGATGTGAATTTGGAGATCACAGGGGAAAGTAACTCATTCTGGGATTCAAGCTTTGAAAATGGACTGTTATCTTTCCGATGATCTCCCTGCTTTTGTAACTCCATCACCAACATTTTCTGGTTTCATGGATTTGTCTGCCCAACAGATGTGACAGAAAGAAATATTAGCTTTACAAATGGGGATAAAAATGACATATACTGAAAGCTAAAGCCAGTTAATGAGAAAGGATTTTCAAAATGTCACTCATGCTGTTTCTCACATTCAGTTTATATTTCCAAAAACTGGTATCTCTTTTCTTCCCATGAAAATTCCATTTTCAAATTAAACTTCCTTCCATCAACTTCTAACCAAATAATTATTAGCTTCCAAATTAATTTGTTAGTCAAATTACAGCCCAGCAGAAAGGAAACCACAAATGTATTTATGGCTTTATTTAATCTTTATTAAGACTAACAAGGTTTGAGCAGAAATGATCTCTTGACAAAGCCATTAAGAGCACAGACAAGATCGCAGGTCTGTAACGCATCTGAAAGGGTACAGCAGAAAAGTCAAACGTTTGTCTTCTGGGAGACAGTCAGAGCCAGATTGTGCTGGAATTAAAGAAAAATAGAGCAACTGAAGGACCAGTCCTGCAATGGTTTGATAATTATTCATTGCTTTTTAAAGAAAGGCAACAGAACTTAAAGGGTTTTTCAATGCTGTGATTGATGGCCATATTTCAAGGCACAGAGAAATTGGAGCCATTTGGACAGAGGTGTCCAGGAAGTAAAGTGCCCTGTTCCTAATCCCAGCTGGCTCCTGGTTCCAGTGTGCACAGCCTTGGCTCTGAAGATCTGAGTGACTGAGAGGAGCTGCCGGCTCCTCTCGAAACAGTGAAGTTGTTCTTGCACTGCAGGGACTTCCGAGCCGTGTTCTCTTCCCCCGTCCCCGGGCTGCCCGGTGTAAATTTGGGAGGTGACTTGCGTGATGTCATCAGCTGAAGGGTCATAAAAGCTGCTGGTGTGAGCACATTGCTGGGCTCTGAGATGCCATCTGCTCAGTTCCCTGTCTCCAGGGAGACATTAACACAGCCTGAGGGCTTCCCTGTGTCTGACCTCCCTTCTCCTCTCTGCACAGAAACACAGCCCTTGGGTATCTCTGCTGCCGAAGTGTAAAATGGACTAAAATCCAGGACAGAATTGGAATGGAAATCAAGCAAAAGCACGCAAGCCTCCCCTTCAAGGGAATCTAAATCTACAGAGCTCCCAGAGCCTTGGGTCCTCTGCCTGACAAGACAACCAGCAGGTTATTGCCTTTATCATCACGGGATCTCATCCTCTCTGCCAGCTCTGGTGCAGGCCAGGGAGGATGGGGAGATCCATGGGAGCATGCAGGGGCTCTGCAGGCCCACAGGGAGGGCTGGAGATCAGAAGGGATTTGGGAAAAGGACAGGCATGAGCACGGGGGAAGGTTGGTGGCTCAGGCAGACAGGACTTTAGCACAGCCAGAGCAGCCCCTTGTGTGTCCGGCTCCTTTTTCTCCCTTGCGCTCGCTGCTGATTTTCACTCTGAAAGCTCCAGCTCTGCCAGCTCTCCAGAAGTCTAATCTTTTTTCCAGTCTCAGCTCGTGCCTACTAATGTGTTTCAGGCACAGAAATTTCATTAAGGCTGCCCTGATGTCCACAGGCTTTAGCCATGGACTTCATCATTAAATGGGTTTCATTCCAGCCAGTAAACAAATCACCCTCTGCTCCTGGGTGGGAGCAGAGAGGCTGGGGATAGAGGAGGCACAAAGAAGGAAAAGAAGCAAAGAAAACTCCTTTCCACACATCCAGGGTTGATGTGGAATAGCTGCCCCCGTCCTCAGGAAAACAGATGCACAGAGGTGAAGATGAAGCACCAAGGACCACATTCCACTGTGCTGTGGCCGTGTTTAACACAGCCAGAGAAGAGGCAGAACTGCGGCCTTGGAAGTGCTGCCTGTCCCAGCTGCCCCCAGAGACCCCCAGCCCTCTGTCCCCGCCCTGCCCTCACCCCAGGTACTGACCTGTTTCATTTAATTGGAAATGTTTGGCAGCTCAGTTCTCCCGTTCAGCTTTGTCAAAGGTCTAATGTGGGGATTATTTAGCCATTAGCTCTGGCTCTCAGGTTTTTTTTGGATTAAGATTCCAACAAGTTCCTTGTCTGATTACCCTCAGTGCCATGGATGGACCTGAGCAGCAGAGTTTTGAGCTGGAGCCAAACATATTTCTCACTGGGGAATGTGGCTGAGTTCTTCCATTCTGGCCTTTGTTCAGCTCCTCTGGCACCAAAAAACCAATCTGTAACTCCAATCAGTTGGATCATCTGCCTAGAAAAGGGAGCTCAGGAAGGAAGTCTTCACTGCCTGGAAATATCTAGGAGAGGATTTTGTGTTCTCCTAGTGACAGAAAAATTCTTCCAAACATGTAGTAAGGATCCCAAAGATGCAGGGGAATCTGCAGTTCCTATCACACAGCACCATCAAAGGTGTGTGCAGGCTTATGCTTAGCCACAGCCTTGGAGAAACCCTTCTTCCCTCTCACAGAGAGCCTGCTCTGCATCGTTAATTCAGGTGAGGACACTGCTGGCTTTGGTGGTTGTGGCTCTCTGCTGTGGCACAGCTTTTTTATATGAGAAGGGAATATCAGTAATGTCCTTGGAAACAGTGGCAGGTTAGTCAGTGATCTCAAAGCAGATACAGGGTCAGAGGCACATGGCTGCTGGGAAGGGAGCTGACAGGAAAGATGGAGAGAGACTGTTTACAAGAGCCTGGAGTGATGGAACAAGGGGGAAGGGCTTCAAACTGAAGGAGGGCAGATTTAGGTTGGATATTAGGAAGAAATTCTTCCCTGTGAGGGTGGGGAGGCCCTGGCAGAGGGTGCCCAGAGAAGCTGTGGCTGCCCCTGGATCCCTGGCAGTGCCCAAGGCCAGGCTGGATGGGGCTTGGAGCAACCTGGGGCAGTGGAAGGTGTCCCTGCCCATGGCAGTGGGTGGAATGGGATGAGCTTTGAGGTCCCTTCCAACCCAAACCATTGTAGGATCCTATGAAACTCCCCAGTTCTTCCCTGTGTGAATGCTCCTGATTCTGCTCCCAGAACAGACGATGTTGATCACAGCTAAAACTACCTTTGAACACTTCTGGAAAAAACCGTTAAACCTTCTCTAAATTTTTATTATTTTTATTCTGAATTTAAATCCAACCATGGTTTTCCAGGTAGTCCTGGGCAAAAAGAAATCTTTTCTTCCAGCAGAAGGAGATCTGCTCCCACATGGGGTGCCCTCAGTGGAGCCTACAGAGCTCTGTGCATTCCCTGCGTGGAGGGCCAGGGGTGGCAGGGAGCATCTTATTTGAGGCTAATCAGAACAGCATGCAACAAAAGGAGCAGCTGTCATCTTTTCCTTTCCCTCAGCCACTGCTTGATGGATCAATCAGATCAAAACATTTTCAAAATCACTTTTTTGGGAAGGATTTTTGAAGTATTTTCTTTTCCTCTAAAATGCTCACATTTAGAAAGGAAATATGTAAAACCGAAACAAGTCCTGTAGGTTTGTAACAGAAATAAGCCTCATTTTTCCCTCTGAGAGGACATACATTTGGCAGTCCATGCAGCTCATCTGCAAGAGACAGAAGCTTCCTAAACATCCGGAATGAAATTCTTTCAAACTTCAGACAGCATCAAGCCAGTGAATTCATTTTGCTCTTTGTTAGTACAATCCTGGTTGCATTTCCTCAAGGGCTGGAGCTGCAGAGCCCTGTTCAAGACCAGACAGTTCCAAAATAGATTTTGGATGATTGTTGGGAACACACTGCTGGGGCTGTGGTCCCTCTTGCAGGCAGGAGGTCCTGAGGTTTTTGTCTCTGTCCCACTGGAGAGCCTGAGAGCTGCTGACTCTGGGTTCACTCTCTCCTATTGCTCTAAGCCCTTAAATACTCTTGCTGTGACCCTCTGTTTATCAGGAATGCCATGGGAATGCTGGATGCAGGGATGCAGTGGAGCTCCACTGTGTTACAGCCCTTACAGGGAGAGGAGAGTGGCCTTATTGCCTGAGCTCTGCAGAGTGCCCAAGGGAGAGAAGAAAAAAAAAATCTCCTGTTGCCTTTTCCTTGCCAATTATAACTCCATGCCTGGGCCAGCTTACTCTGTGATGTTCAGATTTTATCATTTAATCACACAAACTTTGCTTTATCTGCCCATCCTGTGGGCTGAGGGGAGCCTGGTGCTAATCTATAAACTGAAACAAGTACCTGTATTTAATTAACACTCATTCTGTCTGTCTGGGGTAGCTGGTGGGGTGTAACACCCCTCCAGCATTACAGCCTTGAGCTGCCTGAAGGTGCCACTACGCTGATCACTCCCAGCTGGAAAACAGGCAGTCTGGGAGTCCTGGCTTAGGCATCCCATTAGCTGGCACTGGGAGGAAGAAGGGGCAGACAGCAGTGCTGGAGGTGATGCTGGAGCTGGGAGTGCCCTCAGGGAGAAGATGAGATCATCCTTTAAGTCTGAGGAAAGGCAGCAGCCCAGCTGGGATGTCCCTGGTCACCCCCCTTGGCACGGGCAGCAGAGGACCCTTCGTGTCTGTCCAGCAGCTCTGGAGAACAGTGAATAAAATCCCTTGGGATGCTCCAGTGCCTGATGCCTGTCACTTAAATAATGTTTGACTTTATAGTATGGTTCTTATACCCAGTCCTGTTCCCTGGGGGCCCACAGGGCTTCATCCCTGCCAAGGTCTGACTTGCTCTGCTCAACCCCATCAGGATTTTGCCTGGCTGATGATGCTGTGCCAGTGCAAGTCGCTGTCTGCAGTCAGGGGCCGTGTTAGCATTGATTCTTCCAGCTGCCAAAGCAGAGCACAGATTTTCCTTGAGATGTTTTCCCTTCACGAGAGTCCCCTTTTTGCAGAGTTAGAGCAATGGAAGGAGAGGAGGGATGGGGGGGAGAGGGAGGAAAGGGAAAGAAATGAGCAGAGCAGTGCTTGCCGCTGATGGGAAAGTGTCAGACAGACTCTCCAGAGCACTGTCTAATGTGACCTACTTCAATGGTCTGCAGAGATGTATTTATCTTGCAACAGTTCTTTTTGGAGGAAAACAAACTATGATCTCAAGTAGCTCCAGAGCGGGAACCTGATTTCCAGAGGAGAGCCTGGCTTTTGCTGTGTTCGGCAGGGAAGGGAGGAATCAAGGGTTGTCCTGGTTTGTGACCCCCCCTTCAGCACTGCTCAGCACCACAGTGACACACACAGGGGTGCAGGAAGTCTCTGGCTATGGTACAGTCCCAGTGCAGTGACATTTTTGTGTCCCTGGAATTTTATAATCCACAGGCTGTGTGTGCATAGAGGTCTCCTCTGTCGAGGGTCTGTCCCATGACCTCCAATCTCTTTCCAGACTAAGAAAAGGTGCAAACTCTGGGGTAGCTGGATCAGTGGAACATTATTCTGTGTTTCCAGCACTCTGGGAAACCTGGACTGAGCTGGGATTTTAGCAAAATCACTGTTTTTCTATCCTCTTTCCAAAATATGCAGGGATAGTGAAGTGGGTTGTCCCCGACCCACAATTTTAGGGAGATGTGACGAGCACCCAGGACTACAGGGTTTGTATCTCAGCATGGGGAGCACAGTGACACTCTGTGAGAATCTCGATGCTCCTCAGTCAGGCAAAGAGTCCTGGCAGATATCCTGGATCCAGCAGGATACGAATCCCTCCATCTGCCAAGAGATTTTGTCAATGCCCCTGGCCACAGATTTATTTTAGTCTTTTAATACTTTCTGCCTAATGTTTTGTTACCCTTCTTCCTCTCTCTGTCTCCATTTTTTTTTTTTTTTTTTTAATTCTCTTTTCCTGGAGCACTTTGATGTGCTCTCTGAATAGAGCTCCATGCAGCAAATGGCATCAGCAGACTGATAAATTAGCGATGGATTGGAGCCTCGGATTAGCTCAGGCCAGTAATTTAACCTGATACAGGAGATGTTTGCATTTGTTCTGTTCATGCACCAGTAGATAGCAACTATGCTGGAAACCTGACACTTGTGGGCACTGCCCTCCCCATAAAGCACCCCTGTGGCAGCCCACAGTCGCTTCCCATTTGTCTCACCCCGGGCCATGCCGGGTGAGCCGGCTTTGGCAAAACCTTTTAGGAGGGGAGGGAATGGGAAATGAAATATTTACTTTTTGTTTCACCGCTTGCTGGTGGTGAAAGGATATTGATGTGGTGTAGATGGAACATTAAAATCAGAATTATCCCAGGGAATAAAAAAAAGAAAAAAAAAAAAAGCCAGGCATAAATTAGCAGTATTTGCTTCCTCTGTGGCTGAGGGGAGTCTGCATTACGCCAGTGCCATATAACACACCTGCAATGGGTTTGGGAGCTGCTGGGCCATAAATCACAGGCGGCATTTAAACGGACAGGAGGAAAGGCCACGTGGAGATGGATGGGAGTCCGAGGGGACTGTCCGAGGGGACGCCATAAACACGTCAGGAAGCGAGGCAGCCGGGGCAGGAGGGGGAAAGGGGATTTCAGGACTGAAGGCTGAGCGCTGAGGGCAGAGGTGAATGCTGGCAGGGTGAGTCGGGGAGAAGCTGACCTCCAATCCCACGGCTTTTCAGAAGTGAGGGATGGCAGTCCTGTTTTGCCACACTTAAAGATTTCTAAATTACTTCTACGTTTTTCCCCCTGAGAAACAGCAAAATGTTGTAGTATTCATTTTTCACTAAAAAGGTCAAGTTTTCGATTCTGCTTTCTCCTTCTGACAAGAGCTGACCAGAAAAACCCAAGGCTTGCATACTTTTACAGGATATCTTCATCCTATCTGAGGTGTTGATACAAAATTCTTTCCCTAAAAAACTCTGCCAAAAACTCTCAGTGATGAGGTTCATGCCTTGTGCCAAACCAGGATGACAGTCTGTGATCTTGAGAGGTGCCAAATTCACCCCAAAGGGGAGAGGGGCCTTTTCTTCACCTCAGCCTCTGTGTGGGACACAGAGATGTTGCTGTGACTCTGAGCACTGTAGGACTCCAGGGGCTGGGTCAAGGAGCCCTCTTGACTTTAGCAACATTATTTCAGGAACAATGTTGTGAAATCACTCTCAGCTTTCCACCCCCTGGATATCACAGTTCAGATGTGCCTGCAGCCAAGGGAGAAAGTCCTTGTGTGACGGCAGCTTTTTGCAATGTTTCACTGTGCTGTACAAACTGCCACTGAAAGGTTACTGATTTTTTTGGCATGGTCACCACGCACTTTCTCACACCTCCAATAACAAGAGAACAACAAGGGCATTCGCTCTTTAGTGAAGTGCTGCAGTCATGCTCTTTAGAAAGAGGGCCTGAAAAAAGGAGTGTGATTCAAGTCAGGCTTAGGATCAATAAACAGACTTAGGGTCGGGGCTGGAGTAAAACTGGGGGATGGAGAAGGCAGGAAAATCTCAAGGAGAAGGGATTCAAGGACAAGGACAGATGGTTCTTCAGAAGAAAAGTGAGGCCTTTTGGCAGAGCTGGTGGGTGGGCAATGAAACAGGCTCAGGATGGGGATGGGCAAGGTGCTCCAAGTCAGAACTGGAAGTGTTAATTCTGTTTGGAGAAAAGCTTAATCCTAGCAGCTGGCAGCCTGGAGTCTCTCAAACTCCAGCACAGCTCTTGGCTTTGAGGTTTCCCTCCCACAGGAACACAAGTCCCCTGCTGCAGAGGCAGATGCACAGGGACCTGTTCCAAGAGCAGGCGCTGTCAGGACAAGGCAGCCACCTTAGCAAGGGATGTGTCACAGCTCCAGAAGGCCCTGCCTCTCTGCACAGGGAAAGGCAGAACTGCTTCAGAGGGGGACTAATTCATCAGTAAAACATTAATTATCCTAATGACTCCATTCATTAACCTCTGAAGTGACAGGAACTGGTCCCTCTCCCACTCCGGAGAATTCTAGCCCCTCCCAGCTTCAGCACTGGAGTCCCATTTCAGAAATATAGGTACATGAACCTGTTAAAAATGGGGCAGTCTGGGGAGCAAATATCCCACAGGCAAGAGCACACACAGGGCCAAAATCCCCCACAGGCACCAGTGCAACACCATTAATGTCAGCAGAAGTTCTGCCTTCCCCCAACACCTCTGACTCCAGGTGTGAACATCAGGCTTGCTCTCCAGTAACTGTGCTTGTGATTCCCCAACTGTACTCTACCAAAAAGAAAATCCCATCTTTTGGCCAGCAGAATATATGGATCAGTCCCACTGGGACTGCAAATAATAGTCTGTTTAAGAGTTGGTCTGAAGAAAGGCTTAATTATGTGCACAAATATTGCTTTGGCAAGGAACTTATGCTGTGAAGGCAGTTCATGTGTATGAGCTGATCCTGCAGTTCCCCCTGTGTCTGTAAGGGCCTGCATCTGTCAGATAAATTAGCTGGGAAGCTTGGAAATGGATGGAAACTCCTCTTCTTCAAAGAGGCTCTGGTCCTGCTCCTGCTTCTGACACTGGCTCCCAGCTCATCCTCTCTCCTCTCTGCCTGGGTTTGCTTCCATGCAAACTGCTTTATGATCTATTAATTAGAAGTGCTGCATGAGAGCTGAAAACCAACATTATTTCTGGGATGGAGCCCACCTCTGCCCTTGGGAGACTCAACGGCTGCTTCTGAAGCCATGTGCTGATTAAATTCAACTTCATGGTGTGTTCAAGTCGTGAACAAATGCAGTCTGCAGCTCCAGGGGTCTCTGCAAGGCATTTCCAGGTGGGGCTGACACTTCATATTTTACTCTGAGCTCCTCACACCTGTATAGGAGCCTCTTCTAGGCTCTTCCAGTGCAGCAGAGTCTGTGTGATCCTTTCTTGTGCTTCAGCCTGGCCAGAGGAAAGGCAGTGGAAGTCACCTTGCTGTGTGACCCCCACATTCCTTCCTGGCACTGATGTCACAGCAGTGTCTCCTGCACACTGTGTGTCTGTGCTCCTGTGATCTCCTGGGCTGGATTCTTTCTCTGTTGAGTGCCAGGATCCCCTGCCATCTCTGCCTGCTCTGCTGGATTGCTGTTGAGTCACTGGAGCTATGACAGATCTCTTCTAAGTGCTGGATCTGAACTGGATCCATCCTGGATTTAAGATGCTTTCCAGAAGCCTTAGCAGAGACATTCCAGAGTCCAATAATTTTATTTTTAAAAAGCTTTCAATTTCTTTTGACAGGGCTGGAGTGTTTAAAGATGGCAAAGTGAAGGAGATAAATATATTATTGATCGGACAGGCTTGTAATTCCTTAGTGAATTGGATTTAGCTCCTTCACTGAGATCAGGTCTCTGCCATAAATCTCCCAAGCAATCAATAGGATGGAGAGTGCCTGGTGAGCAGGACTTCTGTTTGTTACCATGGCCACAGGAAGGGACTGGGAGTGGGTCTCCCATGGGATTGGAGGGCAGGAACTTGGATCCACACATTTCTGCTGAGGCAGCCTTGGCACAGGCTTACCCTGGTTGTACCAACACAATAACTGCTCCCAGGGCTGCAGGGACCTGCACACGTGGCCTGTCTCTGCCATGTGGAGGCAATTCCAGGTGCAATCAGTGCTACCATAAGCTACCCTGGCATTAAAGGACAGTTCAGTTGCAGGGGCTGGAGGTGGGAGTGTGACCTGACTTCCTGGGGGCAGGAAAGCCAGGCACAATAGGATGGAAAACTCCCATCAGGTGCCCGTGCTGTCCATTCCTTGTCACCGCCAGGCCCCTGTGTGCTCGAGTCCTGTCTGACTGCTCACTGGAGGCAGCTTTAGAGCCTTCCTGGCTGGGCTGGGCAAGGATTCAAACCATGATTAGAAAGACAGCGGGAGCTGTCAGCAGTTAAAAACGCCAAAACCCCAAACTTCTGTTAACTCCCCGATGCAGCAATAGTGCCAGAGAATAAAAACTGGCTGCTGGGGGAGTAAAACCTCCCTTCAGCCCCTCAGTCCCTCTCAAGGGTCTGTGTGTGCTCTGTGCCTGCACCTGGCACCAGGACAGCATCTGTGGCTCCTGAGAGCTTTGGGACACAAAGGACTTTGCTATTTGGAATGGCAGGAGTACACTTGGAGCCTGGGGTCCATAAGAGCCTTCATGGTCTCATGCCTTGAGCTAATTGGAGATCTGTGTCTGTAGATTTGTGGATATCCAGATTGAAGGTGCATAAATGTCCAGTACACTGTGCTGGTGTGGAGGTCAGTCTGTCAGTGCTCCTGCTCTCTGTTCTCATCTTCACCAGCAAATTCAGAGCAGAGAGACAACCACGACTTTCCCAAAATCATTTATAATTGAGTTTATCAGCATTCACATAAATGAACTTGAGCATGAACCTACAAGAATATATAAATTCAGACCTTCCAGACTAATTTTGTTTTTCCAGTCAGGTGTACACTCTTCCAGTTCCCATCAACCCTGCTTTGCTCACACAGCTGAAGTCTTTGGGTTGCATGTGGCATTTCCCAGAAGTTCAGCCACTCTGCAGAACCTCTGGAGCCTCAGGCCCTGACAAAGTGGTCTGGAGGGCTTCCAAAGCTGGACTTAGTTGGGAGACTTCCAGTGCTTCCTAATTCCAACTGAGCTGGCAAGGGACAAAATAGCTTTTTTCACTCTATTTCATTCTCCTTCTGGTGCTGGCTACACCCCAAAAGGCAGAGACAATGAAAGGGAAAGGAGGAAGGAATCAGCTGCATCTTTTCAGTGCTGAGCAAAGGATCTGTGGGCCCTCAAGCTGGGATCCAGCATGGGGCATGTGGGAAAGGGATGATACCTACACACCTTGGTCGCTTGTGGAAATTGGGGGGAATCTTATTTAGAGCCAGTGAGCAAAACTCGGTGGTTTCCCATCTTCATGGATAAGCAACATAGAAACTGGTTGTGTCTTTTTTTAGTTTAAAGAAAAAAAATCCCCAGATATGTCATTGAGAGCCCTTGAGGGGAGGGGGCAGAGGGAGTTCTGCTGAAAAGGTGCCTTGAAGTTTGAGTTGAACATTTTATAGACTGATTTTATTTTAGACCAAGTGCAGTCCAGGAAGAGATTTTGAGCTGAACAGATCTGTTTGCAAACTTTTTATCTCGTCAGAAAATCCACAGCCCATGAATCACATTTTCCATAGTGAAAACTTTTTGAAAACATGAGCTGCTCAACCAAAACTCATCTTGTTTGACCATTCCCAGAAGCGAGTGATGCAGAAGAAGCTGAGCTACCTAGAGCTGCAAATCCAAAGCCAGTCCAATTTTGTCATTGTGTACAAATCACAGAGCTGTTGTGGGGTGTAATCCAAGCAGGCATCGCTCCCAGCCCTTTCAGCTCACCCAGCGGAAAGCTGTGTTTGCATCCACCACACCCAGGCCTTGCTGAGGGGGCAGAGTCAGCATCAGTCACGTTGCAAATTCTTTCTGATAGATCAGGTGAGATGGGCTCTGGAGCTGGATGGTTCCCCTATGGAGTTAGTCAGGGGTTACACAGTTATCCATGGCTCCAGGAAGCCCTTTCCTAGCCCAGATTCCCATAGCAGCAGACACAAGGTGCACTGGGAACAAGGCAGGATGGGACTGACGGGGCTGGGGCCTGGGAGAAGCCAGCAGGGAAGGTCTGGAAGGGCCAGCTGGGATCTCCTGCTGGCCCTGGGCAAGGGAGATGCAGAGGGAGGTGGATTAAGGTGCATGTGTGGGCTGTGTGCTCTGGCACAAAACTGAGGTTTATTAACAGGAAGGGGAACTGTTCCACTCTTCCAGGGCTAATGGCCTTTTCTAAGTGACTGAAGGGGACAGAAGACTCCAAACCAGGCTGCAGAGATCACCACAGGCTCTGTACAAGCTCCACACCCAATGTCAGTGTGAGCTAGCTCTGGCACCTGGCTCTCACATGTTCCTGCAGTGGGTGTCACCTGTGGGTGATCAGAGGTTGGAATTTGGAGTGTGCAGGATGGTGCTGGTGGGGAAAAACTGTTCCCCACTTGTCAGGGGGGAGGCATGAAGCAACATAAACCCCTCTGTGGTCTCCTGAGTGCTTTGTAAGCAGAGCTATGAACAGTGACAGGGAGAGCTGCCAGCCTGGCCTGCATTCCCAGCTGGGATAAACCATTCCCAGTGCTCCATCTGAACCCCTGCACCAGCCAGCCCCACTATTTGCCCCCATTACCACTCCTCAGCATGGGAGCCAAAGCAAACCTTGCTAGTGAGACAGACTTCCCATGGCTGGAGTATTCCTGGCTCTCCAGAGCTGCCATCCCTCCCCTCGTTTACCACCTTCGTTTGTCAAGCATCACCCGAACACTTCCCAGGCTGCCTCTCCCTGGAGCTCTGGAGCTCTGAAAAGGTCACCTGTCTAACAGGGAGAGGTGCTGGAAATAAACTCATGTGTTTTTCCCCTTTTCCAACATCCAATGTGATGTGGGAAGATGAACCAACTGCCAGGAACCCTCTTGGTACGTGAGGTGCTCTGCAGTGGTTTGTCCAGGTCATGCCTGTCTGCCACAGATCCTTGGCTGTTCCTGTTCCCAGGCTGTGCCTCTCCATGCTATGGATGCCTGTCCAGGTCATGCCTGTCTGCCACAGATCCTTGGCTGTTCCTGTTCCCAGGCTGTGCCTCTCCATGCTATGGATGCCTGTCCAGGTCATGCCTGTCTGCCACAGATCCTTGGCTGTTCCTGTTCCCAGGCTGTGCCTCTCCATGCTATGGATGCCTTATTTCTCCTTGGAAACAATAACCTGTGGGTGCATTTGAAACCCAAAGGACCATGCAGATGCCCAGCTCATGTGAGATCTGACCCATACAGCAGCATAGGTATGAACATGGAAGGACAAGGGGGCTCCCAAGCTCTGTTCCTCCTGTGGAAGCTGAGGATGCTGAGCTTAGAGACTCCCTGTGACAGGGAGTAGCAGCTCCCTGCCTGCACCGAGGGCAGCAAACCCAGCCTGAACTGTTATCTTCATGTGCTGTCAGAGCTCCAGGGACTATGACCTTGCTTTGAAAGGTATTTAATGTCTACAAGGAAGATACAGTCAAAACAATTCTCTTCCTCCAAAGTGAAACACGGCAGAAAAAGAAGTGAGGAGAAGGAGTGAGCAGAGGCTGGGCAGTTTTTCAGTGAGGCTGAGTTGCAGCTCTTTGCTATTTTGAACCGATATCTGCTCGGGGCAGCTCTGGGGGCTGAGCTGGGCCCGGCTGCTCAGCTCTGGATGCTGAATCTGAGCCCCCACTGGGGATGGCAGAACTGACAAAGGATCAGGAGCCAGAGTTCAGAATGGATGTGGGTAGGCTGCTGGTAGTTCTGGCATTCCCCCTCTCTCATTACCAGGACATCCCATTTACTGTGTGCATAGTTCCTATGTGACACTGGGACAAAGTCTGTCCTCTACAGCAGCTCTAGTGACAAGCCTTGCGATGTCCAGGTGGCTTAGGAAAGGAATAGGACAAGGGAAAAACAGGAGTTAAGAGCATGAGACAAAGCAGCTGTCCAAAGACATCTGAAGCTTCTTTACAATATTCTCCCTAAGATTCATCCATTTCTCCACCAGCAAAGGAGTTTGGACTTGTTTCCTCTTCTGTGTCCAGAATTGAGAAGAAATATTTTCACTTCTACCAAAGATGAAACTGCAAAATGTCCATGTCCACTTGACAAAATCAAGAAACTCAGTACTTTTGTTAAGGTATTTAATTTTAAAACTTTAACTTTAAAATCTTTAATTTTTTGTTAAAGGTGGAACAACAGCATTTTGAACATTCAAATGTTCCTTTGAAAAATTAATTAAAATATTCCACTTTTAAATTTAAAACAGACATAATTGCAGCAATGTTTTCCAGAAGAAAGGCAATATTTGAGGTCATCTACTTTGCAGTGGAGCAAGAGACTAGAAGTATAAAACACAACAGGGAAACTGAGGCACAGCAGAGGCCACACAACTTGTCAAAGACACAGAAGAGTCACTTTAGAGCCACAGCTCAAATTCATGAGGACATAACTCCTGGAGCTGCTCTCTGTTGACTGGAACACGCCAAGGAGAAGCTGTTGCATCTGATGCCCTGTACAAGATCTTCAGCAAGGCGTGACTTGTGTTCCGGGGTGTGGGAATAACCTCTGGATTTTAGCAGCTCTGCAGTGACCCGAGTCCCACAGGTTTGGTAGTGTCCCATCTCACTCCGTTCCCCCAGCCCCGGCAGCCTGTGCCAGTGCCCTGGGATGAGACCCTCAGGCACTGACCCGAGGAGGAGGAGCTGTTTGCCTGGGAATGGGAACAGGACCCACCCTTTTCAGGCCCTGGTGGCTCATTTCACCTGAATTTTTCAAATTGCTGTGCCCAGTCTGCCATTTACCAGGTTAGACACTGAATTCTGCCCCACCCATGTGGTGCCTATGATCATTCTGCTGTTCACGGAGATTGGAAGAGCTGGACACACCAAGATTTTAAAGATGGAAAGAAGTCGAACAGATACATGAGTCCTTGACAGGTTTCCCTGAAGATAATTTGGAGTAAGAAGGGAGGGAAGAACTGGGGCTGCCTGGCACCCAGAGATGTCCACAAAGCACCTTGAACAATGCAGACAATCACAGACAGAGATAGATGCACTGTCAGAACATCAAACTTCTCAGACCCACTTTCCACCTGTAACTGAGCCCCTGAGAGTGGCTGAAAGGTGGAGTTCCCATTCCTCTATCCAAACTCAGTGTGCAGCTTGATGACCCATCTGGCTGCCATCCAGAATGGAGGTTTTGGGATTCCCATTCTGAGCCCTAAAGCCTTTTCATCTACCTTTAAATAGAACAGGGCTTTGAGGGAAACTGGAACTGGAACAAAGCTTCTTCCCCACTGTGGGGCCAGCAGGGTCGATGAAGAAGCAGCTGAGGGTGAAATCAATTAATTCATTCATTACAGAGCTACTGCAGTCACAAAGATATTTCAATTGTGCTTGCTGAGAGGTCCTCATGAGAGATACATCTCATTTTCAGAGGGGTCCCCCAGGGGAGGGCATCATCAGACAATTTCATTCCTGCTGACTAGAGGGTAACGCAGACGTCTTAAGGAAAACGTACCCTCTTGTCACCTCAAATTTCACTCCACAACAAGCAAGAGTTTGAGTGAAATCAGACCCCACTTCAACCCAGGGAGATTTGTAATAGAAAACCACAAAAACTTGGGGAGAGAGGAGGTGGTAAATGCTATTTTCAAGGTTTAGAGAACGAGGAAGTGCAGCTGGAAGTACTTTTCCCTTCCAGAGAACTTTGCTGTCGGGCTTCTGTTGCTGGGCAGGATTGCTGAGATGGCTTAAAACTCACAGGGAAACCTTCTAAGCCCCTTGATCATGATTCCACCAGAAACCACATGCTCTGGGCTGCAGTCTTCTGCCCCAAATTACTCCTGGTGGCTTGATGGGCACATCCTGCAGCTGAATTTGAGTCCATGCCCATCGTAGCCCTCCCCGTGCTTCACACGCCCCTGTACTGTCTGATCTTGTAAGGGAAATTTAATGGTTTTAAATATAAATTTAGGTCATTTTAAAAAGACTGGGGAGGTCTGATCACTGAACAGCTCTTATAACAAAGTATGGCACTTTTTCCATGCACTTTTGTGTCCCAAACCAGAGAACAGGATGTCAGTTGCTTAATCACAGTCATGATTTCAAACCCTTTGCTCCTTGCAGAGAGATTTTTCAAGAGTCCTACAATCAGTATCTCAAAATCTTCTAAAGATACAGCTATTTATTGCAGGATTTGGCTGGGTAATGTTTCAGAGAAAGAAAAAGTCATCCTGTCTGGATATTCCATGTTAGCAAGAGAGAAAGTGCACCTATTGACAGACGAATAGACAAAAAGAGCCTGTAATTCTGGAGAAAAACCAGAGCTTTTCAATCATTTCTATGTACCTGACAGCAAAGTTCACCTGCAAAGCAAGGGCAGAGTCTAAACACCCACAGTATAATCCAAAAAACACTGAAGTGAGCAGGGCTATGGGCTAAAAGCATAAAGTGCTGATGAATTTAGTCCATTCCTTTAATATATTGAGGATACAGATGGCACAACAGTCCTTGCTGGGCTGGGCTGAAACCATGAGAGGAGCAATGGATCACAGGAGAGAAAGACTGAAATCCATGGAAGGTTCAGTGACAGCAAAGGAGCAAAGTAGTATCTGCTTTTCCTTGCTTGTCTTTCTAAACAGGGATCATTCATAAAGTAGAATCAGCTTTCTCAGTTTGAAGGATGGATGTATGGAAACATTGGGTTTGCAATTCTGTGTAAAGAAAGTTCTTATACCTGATGCCAGCACAATGTGAAATTTCGCCAGGAATTTGATTAAGTGTTGAGGGGTGTGGTGTGAGTCATACCTGGAAAAATACTTCTGAAGGGATAAAGACTCAGCGGAGTCTGGAAGTTTCATGTTTCCATGTCCCACATTCAGTGCTTTTTTATTTTTCTTTTTTTTTTCAAAGCTCCAATACATATATAGAGATATTTTCTTGCTTCCATCCCCATTTTCAGTCCTCAGCCAAGAACTAAAAGTGCTCGAAATACTTCTAAGGGCTGTCTGCATAGCCAATTGTCCAATTTCACAGGCTTTAATGGCTTCGAGTGGAACTCACACGTCCCTCTCTGTCTGCTGTGCTCCAACCCAGACACAGCTAATGGCAGCGACAGAAAGCCAAGCTAAGTGGCCAAGACAAGCCCTTTGATATACAGGAGGCTGAAAGGGATAATTTATTTACTGTTTAAATTACCTTTTTTTTTAACATTTTCAAGGCATTTTTTTCTTAGTAAAACTACTTTTTAGTGATAGAAGAAAAGACATCAAAAGTGCGACACAGCCAGCTTTGGGGCTGATTTGAATAGCTCTTCACTGATTTATGTCTTTACATGAAAATCCCAGATGGTCACTTGCTCAGTTCACCAAATTTGCAATACTCAGCAAGGTGTAAAAAAAAAAGCCTTCTCCCTAAGCCCTCATCATTTGTAGCTCTCTCTGGACTGATTTCTTCAGCCGTTCAGACACTGTTGTCTCCATAGCCAAATGCAGAGCCCCTCTGTGAGGGTTGGTTCATTACCTCACTTCCTTGTTTGACTTCCAGTTCTCTGAAAATACACAGAAAAAACCCGAAAGAGCCAATTAACAAGAGAACCTGAGAAACAGTGGGGATGATTCTCCTGTTGCAAGCCTGTTCTTCACTCCCTGTGTCCTGCTGTATCCTGCTGTGGGGTCTGCCCGCATGGGAAGACGAGTGGGAACTGCTTCTGAAAGCCTCAGTCTCTGTTTATTTAAGCAAAGTTTCAGCTGGCTGATGGGGATCAGTGTAAAATGAATGATTCCACATGGCAGCACAGACATATCCCCCTGCTTCCTGGGCTTTTTCTTTTCTGCAAGGAGAATGAAATCCCCAAAGTCTGCCTGACTGCTGCTGCTTTCTGGGGGTGGGTGGTTGCTCTGCTGAGTTCAACTCTGATGTTCTCAAACTCCAGAGAAAAAGTATAATTAAATTAACCTGGAAAGGCCTTCTGATTCCAACGTGTGGATATGTTTTCTGAAGAGAGAGGGTTATAAATGGACTTATTGTCTGTGCTCCTGCTGCAAGATTTAAACCCTCTCTCCTGGTGGGATTCTGCTATGTCCCAAAATCCAGACTAATGTTCATGACATATTCACTAACTCTGTGCTGCGTTATCATTGCCTTGCTGGACTGTGCAGGAGCGTAAATACAGGAATATGAAATCTTCCTCCTCCTTTTCTTTATTCCCATTTTTAGCTGCTCTGATCCTTTTCCAGCTTTGCTCTCTGCTCCCTTCTGGGTTGTATTTGATTGCAAAGATGGGAGAGCAGTGGGTGGGTGCCTGTCACACAGAGTCAGAGAGCACCAGGAGTGGGACAGGTCCCTTTGGAACCCCAGGGCTGTGGGCTGTTCCCTCTGGCAGGTTGTCTCTGGGGGCTGCAGCACAGCAGCCTCCAAAATACACATCCTGGGAGCCAGGCGTGTGTCCAGGATGTCTGCAGAGGCCGCTCCATGCCCTCATTGCTGCCAATCCTGTATTTCATGGGAATAAATTGTCCAAGCCAAACCCTACAGTTAATGGCTAAACTGGGGAGTGAGAAACCTGCCAGCACCAAGATAGAGATGTAGGGAAACCAATGGGCCACAGGAACAAATTCAGGCAAGGTTACAATGGGGAAATAACCAGAAAGGCAGAATTTTCCTAAGCTTTTAAGAGAATTTATCCTACATATTTAGAACCATAGAAAAGTTTGGGTTGAGACTGTTAAAGGTCACCCAGTCCTACCCCCCTATTAAGGACTCTCCTCAGCAAGGCAGGACAGTGGCAGTGCAATGGCTTCTTAGGGGCTGTGCTTGCAACTTTTCCCATTGAAATAATCTGGTTTTAAGTGCTTTTAATTATCTGGACTCTGGTGTGTTGTGCTGAACAGCTGCTCCAAGTTAGATTCTGCATGAACAGTTTGAGATAAAGTGAAGCGGGGTTCTGCTCCCCCTGCAACTCCACCTTGGAGATCATGCTCATCTTCTATCCATTAAAAGAAAGAACTCCGGTAAAAATAGTGTGAGATGATGTCATTAAAAATTATCATAATGCATCTGGAAAGAAAAACCATTGGGGATACCTGGGTGATCTTAAATCTGACTTTTTTTTTTTTTTAATCCCTGATTTATTAATTTTAACCTGCTTCTAGCAGGAAAGAGGACGTGATTTGTATTTGCAGAGGTCTGGCTCTAACCTGAATAGTGTGGGAGAGTGGGAGAGGAGGGTGGGACTTTACGTAATCATTTCTTGTTCCCTTTCCTGTGCAGGTTTCTCACAGGTGAGAGCGGTGACAGGGTGCTGTGTGCCCTCCTCAAGATGGAAAGTAGAAGCAAAAAGATCATGAAAAGCTTCAGGCTCTGTGCCATCCCCTTAATCCTCCCCAAACTGAATGGAAGGACCAGCAGAAATGAGGACAGGATGTCCAGGCAATTTATATCCATCCTCTCCTTGATAACATCTCTGCTTCCTCAGGAAGGCACCATTTCTGTGCTAAGAAATAGCCTAAACTGGTGGCTGTGCAGCATCTTTTCCTCCTGACGAGCTGGGGCCATTCCAAATGAGGATAATAAACGATATAAGGAACAATATAAGCACTGCTATAAATAAGAATGCTGCAATTCCACTGATGACTTATGGTGGCATTATAAATGATCGGAGCAAAGTCGGGAGGTCTCCTCACACCACCAGAGCCTCATGGTAGAATTATAGATCTAATTTAAGTGCATTTTGGGGGTAAATTATTTATTAAAGTGTAAAGCTTATGGAGACAAATGTTCAAGTAGTCGGACTCCTGGACTAGGTGAGCATTCCTGGTCCTAATAATTACGGGTAGAATTTGCTCCTGGGCAAAAGGAGTAGATTAGGATTTTAGCAACATTTTAGGTATCCAAAAGCCCTGCAGAACATTTTTGGGCACAGGGCTTTTGTGCCCAAAACTTACTTCACTCTAAACTTACAGTGAAATGGAGTCCTTGTACAGGTGATCAATCCAGAGCACCTACTGCTCATAAATCCATTTTCATGATTAAACTGGAGCTTGGAGATAAGAGCAAGAAGAAACTTTTCTCAGGCTCATGAAAAATCACTGGTTGTTGTCTTAACAACTTTTGTTTTAAGCTTTCCTGCATTTCAGCCCTGAAAAGGAGTCCTGTTGCTGGTGTTTTCACCTCTTCTTGCATATTTCATTCTAATTTCAGTCATGATTTGTCGCTAAACTAGGAAAGTGCTCACAGGAACGTGGTGAAATTTCTTCACATAAGGGGTTGTGAAAAACTGGAAGGGGCTGTCCAGGGAGGCGGTGGAGTCCCCATCCCTGGAGGTGGCACTCAGTGCTCTGGACTGGGTGACAAGGTGGGGATCAGTCACAGGCTGGACTCGATGATCTTGGAGGTCTTTCCCAACCTTAATGATTCTGAATGAAATTCCCTCTGCCACACACTTCTTAAGTGAAATCAGGCAACTTATTAAAGCCTCTCCAAAAAATAAACAGACATCTTGAAATATCTAATTTGCACGTTGCGAGGAGCTCTCCACATCAGGCTGGCTGATCTCCCTGTGCCCAGAGCCTACAGGTCCCACAAGGCCGAGCTCATGGAGGCATTCCCAAGTGTAACCTGAAGTCTGCTTTTGGCAGGGGAAGTAGAGGAAGACTCACAAATCCCTCTGAAGACGGAATTTTCTGGAGTCTTCTGCAGCACAAAATTAGCCCATGGAGCAGGAAGCTCGACACTCTTGCACCACTGGGCTGCATCAGGGATAAACACATTAAGGCAAGGCATTAAGATCCTGTGGTAATTAGGAGCCATATAAGTAACTTAGATATAGAATGAAGCTACTAATAATGCATGAATGCAGAGCCTTAAGAAGTTTGCTTCATATAAAGCACCCAGCTATTCGGTGGCTTAGCTCAATTCTCTGAAGCTGCAAATTCAGGCTGAAAATCTTAGGAGAATGTGCTCATTCAGGGAGGTTTTTTTTTTTCCTTGTCATACTTAAAATATTGCTGAGTCCTGCTTTTTGTTATAGGCAATGTTTCTCCCATAGCTCCCAGCCAGACTAGAAAATGTAGAAAGGCAGGGCAAAATGCTTTTTTTTTTTTTTTTTTAAAAAAAAAGCTTATAAAATTAGGCAGAGGGCTTGGGGGAAGATTCTGATTAAGGGAGTGTATCTAATGGTCAGGCCAGGGAGATGGAATCAGTATTCCTGCCACTAATTCACTGTGTAACCTTGTACTGTTGCTAAGCTTTTCTGTGCTCTATTTTCCTCGTCAGTAAAATGAGTATTATAATAGTTACCTTCCTGATAAGGGTTTCAGTTAATTTCTAAAGCCCTTAAGTACAGAGAGACACAAGATATCATATCAACAAAGTCCAGCATTTATCTGTGCCTGGATATTCCCTGAACTGTACCAGCTGTAAAGAAATAGAACCTGAGCTGTATAAACCCAAAAAATTCCCATTGACTTTGATGAATAAACACTATTTCTTGCAAATACTACCTGTGTGTTTTTGTCACAGGCAGGATTTGCTGCTTAAAAATGTGTTTGAAAAGCAAATTAAAAAGGTTTCAGGTGGGCTAGAAGAATTAAACTCCCCTGATGACTGAATTGCTTGCACAGTTTACCTGTGCTGCTCCTTACAGTAACTTGAGACAGTCTTTGTGCTGCTGCTGCTGGTAGCAGGGGACAGAAAAAAAAAGTGCTACAGTGGGTTTTGCTCAGAATTCTGAATTTTTGCCAAGGAAATAGGAGGAGGAAATAATGAACGTTTGACGGGTGTTTTTCAAACAATAGAATCCTAAATTATGGTCTGGGAAGGAAGATCTTTTCTAAGAGCTGACTAAGGAGCTTAGCAAAACTGAAGGGTGAAAGAGAGGAGGGATTGTTGTATATAAGTAGATCAGGGTGTAGCAGCAGGGAAGGAAAAGAGCTATTAAATCAAAAGGACAATGCTGAAAGAACAAATGGGTAAAATAAACAGGCCTTTAATAAATTCAGGTATTAATTAGAAGAAAGCATTTCAATATCAGAAGAGCTGGATTCTAGCCAGCAGGCATGGGCAGGTAAGGAGCCCACCCAGCTATAAGCTGGGCAGGGGAGTGGACCTGAAACCAACCCCATCCCTTTCTGATGCTCAAGCAAGTAAACTGATTTAAGTATTTCACAGTTTTTCCTTCAGTTTGCTACATTTCCTGGAAAATGTAGAAGATAATCTCCTTTCTTCAAAGTACCTTCCTACACATATCATAGCAGATTTAAATAGAGGAGGTAGCTACACATCACCACTGTGTCATACATATCTTCCTTCTATCCCACTCTTTGCTCTACACTCAGGGTTTGCTGCCTTCTTTCACTTCTGTCACTGCCCAGTCCTTATTTCCTCCTCTTCCTTCACCTTGCAGCCCAAACCCTTTCAGCCCTGTCCTTCTTTAGGTAAAGACAAACAGCTGCAGTTGGTGGTTACAAGCTTCAGCACATGTGGAGCATCTTGAATTTAAAATGTGTGTTTCCTTCTTTCCCCTGCTCACTTTGGGCTGCCTTGGCTTTCAGTGCACCAACTCTCAACCTGCCCGAGTCCCAACAGATCGACACATGAATAATTTAAGTGATTTATGTTCCCCAAAGTGCATCCAAACAGATTTATTACGAGTGTTTGTGATCTGTTCTTTTAAAGCACTTTTCTGATGTCTGTTCTTCATCAGAGTTCACCACCCAAGTCAGTTCACAGTGGTACTAGAAAGGTAAGTGCTGTTTCTTGAAGTTTATCGTGGGAGCTAAGCTATCCAGGTGAGCTTAAATTAAGGGTCCCTGTGTTTACTGAGGCTGTAGAATGTGAAGGTATGATAAAAACAAAATACATTTAAAAAAGAATTGTTTTAATTTCTCCATGTGGAATTTATGTCTCTGTATCAAGAAACTGCACATGCTATTTTATGAGCTTTTACCCTCTTTTAGGGCAAAGTATTGTTGTTTGTTTGTTTATTTATTCTCTGCCAGTTTGTCATATGTCAGCACATTCCTTGGGATACACAAGTCATCCTCTTTCTCCTTGGACCACTCTGGTCTGCCAGAAGAGGGTGTCCCTTTCTCCAGGCCAGCAGCTCCCCACTTAGCGAAGCTTAACATGGATCGTACTCCATGTTAGTTTATTTTTATTCCCCTCAACTCTCCTCCACACCAAGATGGGGCCTCCTGCAGCTGCCTGCCCAATTCCATCTGGCCTTACACAGACAAGTTTTGCTGCTGGAAAAGTCTTCTCTTTCCCCTTTCTGACTTGTGTCCAGAAGGTATCAAGTCCTCCCTCTGGATATGCCTCAGGGACTGTAGTGTCCCAGGGGGCAAGGAAAGCATTTTTATAGCTACTGTGGAACTGCGAAAGGCCATCTAAGGCCATATGGAAGTTGGTAGAAGAGTTTGTACAGAATTGGTACTCCAGGCTCTCTACCCTGTGAATCAGTCCTAAGTTTGTCCTTCCTTTTGAATTTTTACAGGTTCCTACCTTGGTCTGAGTCGCCTCAGTTCACTTTGTCACATCTCAGTACTGTGTAGTCAAAATTCCCCTCTGTGCTTTCTTCCATCCTGTTCTTCACCATTTTCCTGCCTGGCTCAAAGCTTCCCTGCCTCACTGCACTGCTGGTTACTCAGCTTTCCCTGCTCTGGTTTGTCCATCACTCTGAAACTCCTCTCCCTGTCGGAGGAGTCTGTCTGCTCGCATTTGAACACACACCACTCATGTTAAGCAGCAAATCAATCCTGCATTCCCTGTCCTAATGTGTCATGTGGGAATCTCTCTGGAGCCCACAGTGAGGGTTACAGCTTCCCCCTTGACCTGTGAATTCGCTCCTGCCATGGGGACTGAGCACTGGTCCCTCATCCACTAAAAGAAGATTTCAGCCTCATTTTTCACTGGCAGTGACCAGAATGACCAATCGGCTGCCTGCTGAGGAGCGAAAGGTCAGGCCAAGTCCACTTTGTGGATACTTGTTTTTCTCCACAGTGACCAATTTCAGGCAGTAATAGAAGCATCAATAATGTCTCTGTCTTCCCTGACTGCTTCATTTCTTCTTTTTCTTTTTCCCTATTGATTGAAATATTGCAGCCTCCATTTGTTAGCTGGGCCCCTGCGAGGCAGGCTGAGGCACTCACAGCTCTTGTCTTCCTCGGGAGCAGGATGTGAGGAGCTGAACTAATTTGGGATTGTGGAAATGGTGGCTACAGAACGCAACTTGTGATCTCCTTCCCTTAGGCTCTTCTGTGGCTGAGTTTTTGGTGCTCTGGGGAGTCACCTGGCAGCTGAAATTGTTCTATGGTGTTTGCATGCAGAGAAGTATGAAGGAAAGGCCCTCTCATACTTTCCTCAGACCAGAGGCAAAACCCTCTCCAAGGGCTGATCACTGTCCCAGTTCCTGCTGCCAGACCTGCAGTTGAGAGCAAGAAGGAACCTTAAGGACAGGAGCTGTGTGGCACACGTATCCCCAGAGCCACTGCAGCTGTGTCCCTGCTCAGCTCCATGTAGAGCACGATCCATCCAGTAGGAATTCTGTGGAAATCAAGTCTTCCTTCCATCTAGGTGGGAAAAAAAACCCAAAGCCAACAACAACCACCAAAAAACCCCGAAAATCCCATACCACCAGAGAGCTTCAACAAAGGTCATGCTTCTTCCCTGAGGCTGGGTCAGGCCCACCACAATCCCTCAGCCGGGAGCTTCATTGAATTTCACAGCTCCCTTTTCTCAGGATAAGTTAAAGTTCAGCTGCACTGCTGCATCCCCAGCCTGGGACTCGTGATTTTTGAGCTGTCACCCCTGATCATTTCTCCTTGCACAGGCACAAGAAATGGGAAGATGATACACTCATTTTGGTTTCTACCAGGCAGATCCTGTGTTGTGCCCAGTCAGACCCTATTTCTTGCTGTTTTCCTGTAATTCTACTTCCAATTTCTAATCGGAAATTAGAATTATTTCTAATTCCAATTTCTCATTCCCCACCTTGTAACTGCCCCCACAGTCTGTCCTACATCACCACAGACCCCGATGGCATCTAATTGTCATCAGGGTCAAGTTTGGAGTGGGTGTAAGACAAGTTTCCTGCTTCTGTACTGACCTACTGCTCTGCAGCCTCCATATTCCATCAGAATCCTCCTCTGGAATACAGCTCCTTGCAAATGCTGATTGCTGTTGACAGCTGAAAACGTGATGGAATTTGGTGGTTTTAAACAAATCTGATCCTGCGAGCACAGGCTTTTGACTGCAAGGGCTTTGTAGTTTAAAACTGCTGAAGTTAATTGAGATTCAAGAGTGATTATTCAATGGTAATGCATTCATAAACAATGTCACTGCTCGTTTGAAAAATTAAAACATTAATTTAAATTCAACTGTAAACAAGGGAAAGATGTTGTGTGAGTAAGGATTGAGAAGGCCCTGCAGAACATTTGACTGGCGTGATATTGTACCTATATCCATATGGGACCTGTGCATTTTTAAATCAGGAGAGTCACAACCATTTCAGGCCCTATTCTCTAGCTCTTCTCAAAGTCTTTCTTCTTTACTAAGAGAAGACAATACTCAGTGGTCAGTGAATCTTCAGAAACTTCTGTCAACAATCTTCTCCATCAAACATCTTGTCTGACTGGGACATTTGACCACCTGAACTGGGACGTGATGGCACTTCGACCCCACGTAACTCCTGCTGTGATTAAAACCAACCCACTTGGGGCTGGAAAAAAAAATACAACTGCCTGTTTTCACGATCTTACCTTATATCACTTCCAATAGGAAAGGTTTCTTGGGTAGAGTGTGGCATTTGCTGAGACATTTCCCTGTCCTAATAAATCCCTGCTTTATAGATAGATGAGACAGGTTATAAGCCTGGGTCAATAAGGCAGGCTGCAGAAATGCACAGAACAGTGAGTTAAATCTTGGGTGACCTGGGTTCAGGATTCTGCACTTCTACAGATCTCTCTAATCTTGAATAAGTCACCTCTTCTCTCCTGTTTTTTTTTCCTGTAACTTGGGTCTGTCAACACTCTCTTGTGTCATGGGATTTTCAGAGTATAAATACTCCAAAAGTGTGGAGGCAGTCAGTGCAGGGGTAATAAGGGTCATCTAAATACCATACTTAGATAAGTAAGGATGATTATTTTCCATCTCCTTTATCCCTGCAGGATAGAAATGTTTCCAGAAACCATAATATACAACACATGAGCGAGGAGCAGCGGGAGAGTAATTCCCTGTCCTCAGCTATTTTCTACATGTGGATGAGGTATATTTTTTTTTTTTTGGGGGGGGGGGGTGGTTATTTTATCCCTGAGCCTTTTCTCTACACATTGGTAAATAGGGTACATTTTGCACCAGTTTGTTCCTCATGCCACCCCAGTAATACTAGCAAGTAAAATATATAAAGTTATTTGTGGTGAGGGAGAATCAAATCTCCTCTCAGGGATTATTGGCAATAGGAGAGGCAGAATGACTTTAATCCTGTCCAGCACAGAGAATTCCCAGTAGTTTCAATGTTAGTCTTTTGTTTCCAGAAGTTTACCTTGGGTTCCCTGTGGATCACAGCAAACTTGATTTGGTGGAATCTGATCCCTGACATTTCTTCTAACACAGTCTCTCTATCAGATAGGAATCCCATTTTTTTTCCTTATGAGTGCAAAGCAAGGGGATTGTTTCTTAGAGTGAACAAGAAAACTTGAGATGTCTAAATCAGCTTTTTTATATGGCAAAACATTATTTATTATTTATTTGTAGAAAGAATATAAGAAGCAGAACTCCTAGGCTCTATCTTTAGCAGCAAATGACCAATTTGAAGTTGTGTCCTTTCATGCCTCAGTTTCCCAGTGTTCAGAAAACCGTAATTCATTTTTAAGGCAAGATGTGCCCTATCTATGCAGTTCTATATTCCATTATTCTTGGTATAACCATTAAATTATTTTTTTAAAGCAAATGATTTAAAACTGATAGCAAGAAATACTTTTCCTACACAGCACATAATTAACACGTGGCACTCAATGCCACAGATGTTATTGAAGCTGAGAGCCTTGGAGGATTCACAAAAGGATTAGAGATTCATACGAATAATGGGAAATTCTATTAGAGAAAATAAAAAATGTATGAAGGATGGAGGATGTCATGCTTTGGGGTTATAAAGCAGCTGCTAATTGAGGACAGAGACGTGCTGGGTGCACAGGACATCCTGGGATGGTTTTCCACAGGGTTTCTTGGGCAGGACAGCAAAGCTGGGTTGCTGAAGGGGTTACTGGGCTGCTGAAGGGGTTGCTGGGCTGCCTGAACCTCTGCCCTCCTTCAGTGAGGCAGCTCCTGTCTAAAGGTAACAACAGAAATAAAACACAGAGCCAGCTATGGATGAGCCGTCATGGTCTGGTAGCCCATGGCACAGTGGAACTGGGATTCTTGGCATTGCTTCCAACTGTTCCACTTTCCATCTGTGTGGGGAGGTCTCAGGGACACCACAAGCTCCCAGTGCAGGGGGATGTCCCAGGCACCTTGGGACAAGTTCCAGCACACTATCACATCTTCCCCCTGTGTAACCCCACAAAAACCCCACAACTAAAACCCTCAAAGGTGAATCACACCCGGTTGCTCAGTTGGTTTGAAGTCATTCCTGTCCAGTCTCCACCTGCCTCCTTATCCAGAGCCTTCCACAGACACCTTCACAGAAGTCCTGCAGCCATTTAACAAACACCTCGGGTAGCTGACCATGTTTGCAGCTCCTGAGCAATCATAGTTCATGCAACAAAAGGCTTTCATTTGATCCAGCCTCATTTAGCAGGGAAGGCATTGCCACATTTGCCCGCAAGTTCAGAAGTGTCCACAATTCCACTTAGATTACTGCTGTATTTCTGCAGCCTTTGATAGACTAAGATTGATTACAAGAAATAAGAAAAAAGAGTGACCTTCCTCAGACTTTTCCAGTGGTATTTCCATTAGTATTTTATAATCACTGTTTAAGGGAGAAATTGCTCACTGGTTATTAATGTAAAAATTATCACCTTCTTTGACTAATAAAATCAATAAAGGCTCCTATCCTTTGAAAAGGCCAGAAACCTTCTCTCTCTTCATAATTAAACATTTCAACCTAATCTGGAGCAATAATAACCTTCAAAGTTTTATAAAATTCCTAATAATAATATCTTACGGAACACCTTTCTGCTCAGCAGGTTTCACAAATTGCAGTCCAGATTTGGAAAGCATCTTTATTCATGGCTGGACTGGGATACGCATGTCAGGTTTTAAGGAGTTTTTTGTGGAGTTTCATCATCAGTGGTAAACAAATCCCTGTAGGATGTCTGAATGTTGCATTACTGGCACAATTAAAAGGCTGTTGTTTCTGGGTTTGCTATGTAACAGCCAGAGGATGGAATTTTTAATTGCTGGTGCCTGTAGTAGGGCATTTGCACTCAGAGACCTCTAAGGGAATCATGGAATGGGTTGGGTGTGAAGGGAGCTTGCAGCTCCTTTAGTTCCAACCCCTGCTATGGACAGGGACATCTTCCACTGGACCAGGTTGCTCAGAGCTCCATCCAGCCTGGCCTTGGACATTTCCAGGGATGGGGCAGCCAGAGCATCTCTGGGCACCCTGTGCCAGGGCCTCACCACTCTCACAGCAAAGAATGTTTTCCTGTTATCTCGTCCAAACCAGCTCTTTGTCACTTTGAAGCCATTCCTCCTTGCCCTGTCACTCCAGGCCCTGTAAACAGTCTCTCTCCACCTTTCTTTAGGCTCTCTTCAGGTACTGGAAGACCATATCCAGGTCACCCCAGAGCCTTCTCTTCTCCAGGCTGAACAATCCCAATTCCCTCAGCCTTTCCCCAGAGCAGAGCTGCGTCATCCCTCTGATAAACTTTGTGTCCTCCTCTGGACTCACCCCAACATGTCCATGTCCTTCCTGTGCTGGGGACCCCAGAAAGGATCAGACTGTTGCAGATATTGACCATTTATAGCTAATTTCTATTAAAAACTGTATTTTTTCAAAATGTTTTATTTTTTAGATGTGTGTTGGAACATAGTGGGCAGAAGCACTTTTTGGTGTCCCTTGTTCCAGCAGGGTTAGCTGTGGATGTGAGGGTCAGTGATGGTGTAGTCAGTGAGGATGAGAGCACCAAATATCTCTTCAGCCCAGCTGGAGTGTCAGTGTTCACTTACATAGGGGTAGAAGGGGGATCAAAATTCCTAATCTCACATGGAGAGATACTGCTCCTGCCTCCCTAATTTCTCCTGTCCTTTTCTGGAGTTCCATTTATCAGGATTACTTGCTCCTCAGACAAGTTATCTCTGTCAGGCTTGGATGGCTGCTCTCCTGGGCACCGAGAGACATCCCATCTAATTAACTATCATCCTACATTTGATGATGACGAGCGTCCGCTGAGAGCCTTCCATCCCAGTGGATCTCTTGGAGCTCCACATATTAAACAAACCTGCCTGTGCCAAGCCCGGGGGTTTCCTCCTCATAAATGAGTGGCAACTAGTTTCAAGCCGAGTCACTCGGCAGTTTAGGAGCAGGCAGAGGAGCTGTGCTCCAGTTCATGGTGAGGGGGAAGGAGTGCCCTTATGGAATGATTAACTTGTCTAGGAAAATGATGTTTCTGCAGGGATTTTATAGCTACCACCAGCACCTCTGTAACAGAGCAGGAAATACAGTTTAGGAATCCCCTCTCAGTAGTGCCCATGTCTAGAATTCCTGCAAGTATCATAGGTGTGTGTGTCAACTTATAATTAGGCAATCATAACTCAAAATTCACCATTTTGATGTAATCTAACCCTTTCTTAGGCATAAACATTTCCAAACATGGGTGTTTTCTTATGAAAGAATGTCCTTTCAGTGCCTGTCCTTGAAACCTCTTAGGCATTCCCAAGGGATGACTGAGCTAATGCTGGACTTTTTTTATCCACATTTAAGCTGTGTCAATGAGGGATCTTAACTGGTGTTCTGTGGCCCTGAGCTGTGCTGTATGGAGAAGTCCTCTGATTCCTTTAGGCATCTGGGAAACACCAGTTTTGGGACAAATCTTATCTCTAGAAGTTTCAGGTATTCAGTTTTGTTTGGAGATGGCTTGGCTCTGGCTTTCAGTAATATCCTCAAATCCTGTAACAACCAAAATGCACATCTACAATTAGAAGAAAAAATGAAAATCCCCACGGCCTTTGTACCCCCTCCCTTTCTCCCTCTGTGGGTGAAGATAGTAATTGGTGCACAGTATCAACAGATGAAAGAGCTGCCTAAGCACTGAGTGCTGTTGTGAGCAGGACTCAGTGGGTGTGAATCTGTGCAGCCCCACTGAAGGGGATGAAACTGTGCTGATTTCTACCTCCTATGGACTCAGGCCCTTTCGTATTTATTACTGTTATCATCTGAACCTGCGTTGCAGTTCTTCCCCATGTTTACTCATCACTGACCTTATCACATCTCCTTTCATTTGCTTCCTATCTGAACAATTTACATTTCACCCCCTTGGAGCTTTTTTTTTGGACAAGACTCCTTTCATCTCTCTTCATAATGTTCAATAACGACATTTCCATTTGCTTTCCTTTTCATGAGGCTTCTTTTCGAAAACAGGATCTGACCTCTCTCTTTGTATTCTCCCATCAGCCAAGAATCACATTGTGCATGAATTTAATTGACTTATTACATCTTTGCAGAATGTGGGTCCTTTAGGTTTGTGTGTGTTCTGTATGTTTGTTTGTTAATTTCTGGGTCTTTGAGAAGTAGATTATGCAATTTCCAGAGTTTATTTCCAATTACTATTGAATCTTTCAATTGAACTGAATTTCATTGTGAGATGGAGAATAGAATGAACTGAAAATTCAACTGAAAACATGTCAGTATTGTTGATACATGTGTTAGTGCTATTATAGAATTTATCAGCTTATTTTCTCTTCTGGGGCTGAGTAGGGAGGGAAAACATCAAATAAACAAAAGCAACTACAGGTTTTTTCTTTCACTGAAAGAAATGTCTATATTACACTGAATACAATCTTATTTGCCCTGTTTTGATGAACATGAAACCCACCTGATCCTGTTCTTCAGTCCTCAGATGTAATAGAAAAGTCCTCATTTCAAGAAATGTTCAGCATCACTTTTATTTAGCAGCCTCCTGATCTGGTGCAAACTGGCCCCTCACTATTGATCCAGAGGGAATGACATTGATTTTGCCTGCAGAGAATCTGGCCCATTATGATAAAAAGTGATGTTGGTGCTGGTGGCACCTTGTGGCTCATGCCAGCAGGGTGCTGCTGTGACACACAACAACACAGGGAAAGGACCAGTGGGTACAAAACCTGTTTTAAATGTTTAGGTTGCAAAAACAAATGTTGCTTTATTGCTGGGATCATGGCAAGATGCCATATTTCCCGGGAAGCAGAGTATGCTGGAGAGCTCAGTGGACTGTAGTCCCTCTCTCCTGCTACTGCCTGTGCTGTACCCCTAGAGAGGGGGATGTGTAACCACTGTGCTTCGTGTCTTTTTCTCTGATATTCCAGCAGTTCCTGCATTTTATTTGCCTTTTGAGCATTTCTGAGCGCTAAACTAGCATTTTATAGAAGTAATCACAATGACTCCAAGATCCCATTCCTGACTGGAAATGCAGAGTTTGGCGTATTTTCCCTGTATACATTACTTAGCACTTATCAAACACTGAATTTCATTTGTCGTCACTGAATCCTTATCTCAGGAGTGTTCTGTGATTCTCTACAGTCAGGTTCAGATTTGACTATGCTCAGTTATTTTGTGTCTTCCACAAACCTCATCTTCTTTCTATAAACCCTCTTTTCCAGCCCAGTTATGAATATATTGAATATGTTTATTCCTGGCTTTTTAGGTGATTTAACAAGAAAACTTCTCTCATCCCATGAGCTCAGAGCTGCTTTAAGAGCTTTGAGATGTACCATGAGAGGTTTGTTTTGTTTTTTAATTTCTGAGCACTGCATTGACTAAATCATCCTTATTGATATATTCCTTAATCACTTAGAAGAGCCTGGAATGATTTGTGAGAGATGACTTCACTCTACAACTGCTGTATTGACTCTTCCCAAAGAATGATGTCCTGCCCATGTGTTCACTAATTCTGTTTGGGTTAGTTTCAATAATTTGGCCTGGTGCAGCAATCAGACCTGGCGACTGGGGCTCCAAAGAGTGGGGGATTTTTAAGGCTGGAGTTATATTTGCCAGTTTTCCTTCTGGTGTGGGGATTTCTTTCCACTGAGGTCGGGAAGTGGCTGGCATGACTCTTGTGATGCCAGCCAAGGAAGGATCAGTATGGACTGGAATCTCTATTTTAGGCTTTGGTATCTCCCATTTGTCACAATCTTTCTTTTCATCCCCATTTTTATGTTTTGGGGACAACCCTTCCTATCCCTGTATGGGGCTTTGTCACTACGCCAGGTAAAAGATGCATTTATGGAGTCAGAGCATGCTGGGATCATGTGAGGCTTTTTAAGGATAAGGTTTTGCCTGACAACCTGGAGTCTGAACAAGCAATACTTGTGCTCGAGGCTTCCTTCTGATGGGAAGAGATGCAGAGCTGTGAGCAGCAGGAGATACAAGGGTCCTTCAAATCACAAACCTGCTTCAGTCCCTCTTATTTCTGAATCATTTGTCCAGCAAACTCAAGAACCAAACAAATGTGGATTATCCTCCAGCTGAAGAGGATTTTACCTTTAGCTGGTATAAATCAGAACAACTCCAGGGAAGGGGTTTTTTCCTGAGCTAAGGATCTGGCCACTTTCACACAGTCCAGTTATATCCTTGGATCAATAAAAAAAAAATTGAAATAGGTTTTTTTTTTTAAATGACACAAATCCCACAGCTCTGTCAAAAAGCTTTGTATCATTCTAGCAATCCCAGCCATTCTTAAAATTGTGCTGGCCATCTGTCTTTAGGAGAAGTTTGTGTATTTTTGATTGCTGGGTTTGTTTTAAGACTGGTTTCCTCAATGAAATGCCCAGGTGGATCGAGGTATGGTACAAACCCAAGCCAGAGTATGGCCAGTTCAAATGGGCATGATGATTTTCATGTCAGTAAAATTCTCACTTCTGACATTAGCTGATGAACAAGTCTCTTGGCACAGCAAAGGTTTAACACTGGCCCCACTCTTGTCCATCTTTTGCTGATTTGGTGGATAAACTGGGGACTGCTGCCTGCAGAGCTGTCCCGCCCCTTTTAACCAGTACGTATTTCACTTCCAGCATTAGATAAGCTTTTATTTTCTTAATATATTATACAGCCCTTAAATGAGAAGCCAGCCCTTAAATGAGAAGCCAAGCCTTGCAAAATTGCTTTTCCCTATGGGCCAGGATTAGCCTCACCAGTCCTTCCTACCCAGTTCTGCTTCTTTCCCAGCTGCTTTAAAGTCTCATCACTCCTGAGTGGGAAGCTTTAAATATTTCCAGTGACATTTCCTTGGCCTCCAGTGATTTAATATTATTAACCTGGTGTGTTATTAAAGTGACAGGAGGTGTCTCCCCTCCGCAGGTATATTTTCCTGAAAACTCATTTGAATTTTTATTACTTTATTTTGAGGGGCAGCTGGTGAAGCACAGAAGGGGCAGGGAGGGCACAGGAGGGAAATGGATGGAGATCTCCTCTGTATGTATATTACAGGTTCTGGTATAGCTTATTCCACCAGAGTTTACTTCAGATTTAAGTGTATTCCTTATTTGGAGCAGTCATACTACAGTATTTGCAAGAAAAATGTCTCTTTCCAGAGACTGCAGCCCATTTCAACCTCATAACCTGGGGGTAAAAGGGCTTTTATGTCCTTTGCAAATCCCACAAATTTTATGCTTTACCCATGTCTCAGTCCAACTCTCCTTAAGTTTCATCTTTCAATTGTTACTGTAGGAAAAATCTAATGTGCAGAGTGAAAAAATCTATAAACTTAGGACAGTGGAGAAATAAAGCCAGATTTTTAGCCAGCATAAATCAGTGGCACTAAAATCGTTGGAATGGAGCTGCATTAGTTCCCTCTTGCTGCACAGAGAGTCTACAGGGCTTGGTTTGCACAAATATGAGGGGGAACTGATTTCAACCACTCAAAAAAGAAAAAGCATCTCCACAGTGAGATCTCTGCTTAATGAAGGCCCATAAAATTTCAAAAATGTTTTGAAAACTGTCAGTTATAAAGTGTTCTTTTTGGTTCTAGAAGTGAAGAAAAGATGAGATCCTTTTGAGTCACTCATCCAGAAAAGCCAGTTATTAGATCTCCATCAGCTATTGACACTGTTAGAACTTAATTTTGTCATGCTTTTTTCCTGCCCTGTCCAATCTGTCATGGATAATTTTTAAGGAAATTTGAGCAAATTCCAACATCTCCAAATTGTTCATGAAACAGCCCCTTTGTGTTGTTCTCCAACAGGTATTTGGTTCAGTACTTTGCTCCAAGCCCATCTCTTTGCTTTGTTAATTAAATGATGGCTCTCTGAAAGGTTATTTGAAGATATTTCCTTTGTCTCTGGCTTATCAGCTCCTTTCCATTTGCCTATCTCGGCAGCAGCACACTAGTATTTTAGACAGTTCACTAAAAACTTTGCAAGGTAAGAAATTATATCCAATCCTGCCAGGGCTTCTTTCTTAACCAAGGCATTCATGACTTTTCTGTCAGGCTATAAAACTGGTTTTGCAACAAAACCCTCCCATTCAGGTTTATTTTTACCTTTTCCCTCTATATAATCTTCAAAATCACTTTAGAAAAATACTGTATCAAAAGCTGATATTAAACTCTTGAGTGCCTGGCAAATGATTCAAAGCAATGGCTCACACTGGGGTAAACCCAGAGATTTCTTTTGTAAAGTTCCACCTACATAATCTCTTAGAGGTAGATTTTTAGAGCTCACTATTTACTTTAGTCTGGAGACATTTTCTTGCTTTTATGGCTTATCTACTTGCTGTCCACCAGTCCTTTTAGATAGGAATGTTGCTGTTTTCCTGCTCTTTAATCTTTTTCTCTTGTTTAGAAGTTGCCTTTGCTGTCACCCACCCCAAGCACAGGCAAAACACAAGCAACTCACCTGTTCTGTAGTTGATGGCTGGAGCAAAGCCTGGAATGAAACCTGGGAGGGAAGGAAAACTGTGCTGGAAAGGCAGGTTGGGCAAGGCTGGCTTCAAACTGACAGTAAATTTGGATTAGAGATTAAGAAAAAATTGTTCCCTCTGAGGGTGGGGAGGCCCTGGCACAGGGTGCCCAGAGAATCTGGCTGTCTCTGGATCCCTGGAAGTGTCCAAGGCCGGGCTGGATGGGGCTTGGAGCAACCTGGGATACTGGAAAGTGTCCCGCCCATGGCAGGGGGTGGAATGGGATGGGCTTTAAGGTCCCTTCCAACCCAGGCCATTCAGTGATGCCTGCAGGATCATAGAATAGTAGAATGGTCTGCTGAAGTCTTTCTGCTGAAGTGTCACTGGATTGCTGAGATCTCCTTTAACTGAGTGTTGTAACATTCTGGCTTTGAAAGGATGTCTGGCAGAAGTTGCCCTCTGGGACCTGTGTCATCCTCCCTGTCTGTCCTCTCTCTCTCACAGGGACTGAGTTGCTCCTCTCCTAAGCCTCCATGGGAAGCCAGGGCTCCAGCAGCATTACAGACATTTGTTCTCTCTGGCTTGCAGCAAACACTTCTCTATAATTAATGGGATATCTGGGAGTGAAGCAAATGCCATGTGGAGCCCCATGGAGGAGCTGCAGCTGAACATCTGGATGGTTTTACATGCAAGAACAAGCACAGGTTTTAAAAACCTCACAACCCCAAATTTCTATTGCAGAGTTCTGCTCAAAAACAAGTCCTGTTGTGGGGTTAGGGAGGGAGCACTACAAGGATGTGTTGTGGAAGTGTGGTGTTTCCACAGCATTTATGTAAGAGGCATTGCTGATCTCTGGATCCACATGGGAAAGTCTTACCACCTATCTCAGTTATAGTGAGCTAAAATACAAAGCCCCCTACCCTTCCATCTGAAATAAGATTTTTATCCTCTGTGAAAAGCCATGATGGTGTCTCTGCCTCCTGCACCAGCTTCTCCTGACTTATGCACAAACCTCCATGTCATTTCAGGGGTTATAATGTATTATTTCTGACTCAAGACTTCTCAGTCCTCATCACCTCATAGCATGACTTGGTCCACAGCTCTTCAGAAAAGAGACAGAAGAGGAAGTGTTTGAAAGTTAGTCTTTTGTTGTGTTTAAGGAGAGGTTACAAAGTGCTTTGTGGTCTGGTTTTTTTCCCAATTTGATTTAAACTCCTTTTCTGGTGAAAACCCTGACATTAAAACAGAGGTCCATTTCTATCAGAGTAAGTAACGTCCATTAGGTGTTTACATCTTTAAAAATATTCTACATTTAAATGAATGCCTTGTGATGCACTGAAGAAAAGTCTTTGGCGGGAAATTCTCATTTATTTTTAATGCCAAGTCTCTAAAAGCCAGACTTTGAAAGTAACAAAGGACTGAGTGGAAGTAAAATGATATGTGTACTTTCTGAATCAGTCTGATGCAAACATCAAGAAATCCCACAGCCAGTTCCAAACAGACCTGTACTATTCCATGCCATGTGCTCTCCAGGAAGCAGTTTTGCTTGGTTTATATTTTCTTGTATTTCCTGGGCTGGGAGTGTGGGTGGCCATGAGTCTGACCTGGTGCTCCACAGGCCCTGGTGGAAGCCCCTTTTCATCCTCTGTGATTTTCCTCAGACCAGCAGTTCTGTGAGAGGGAACCACCCTTGGGGACAGGGATAGATCCTATGGAGACTCCTCAGACCTGGGAGCCCTCACACCCCCGGGTGAGGGATTATTTTCCTACTGGGTATCCTTGAGTTACCCTTTGGGTGACCTTCTGGGTGCCCTGGATAGAGAGGCCTCCCCTGTGTGGGTCGGTGCAGCTTTGAGACATGGTTCTTGTTCCTGTAGTTACAACATTGCCAACATGTTCACCAGACCTGTAACTCTTCCATGTCACTGTCTGTCACCATGGTCACCCCATTGTTCGTTAGCTCGGGCCATTGGTTTGGTTGTGAATTAGTTTATCTGTGTGAAGCTGTTTCCGTGTGCCACAGCAACAATGAGTGTCTGCAGAGTAGTCCTTTCCCTGCCATGCAGAGGGAATTATTTCTCACCCCCTCTCTTGCTCAGATACACAAACAACCTGCTCACAATTCAGCCACAGGGGATGTGCATCCCCTTCCTGCTGATTTTGCAATGACTCCTTCCACAGGCACGCAGCAAATGCAGGATTTCCATCTCATTGTGGCTCTCCCACACATTATTCCCAACCCCAGCCACAGACAAGCTGTTCCCACCCTCACCACTCCATCCTGGACACACTTTGACTGCTAACCCTTTAATCCAGCAAGGATGTTGACACACACCCAGGTGCCGATTGCCTCCACCATCCCAGAAAACTGTCCATATCCTGATTTCTCCCAGGTGCAGTCTCCCCACGCATATCAGTGCCACTGACTGCTTCAAACACAGCACCTGCAACCCCCCAACCACACTTTCCTGCATCTCCTGCTTCACTCCACCCACTCCTTCAGCCTCCCAGCCATGCCTGTGGCCCATTAGAGGAATTTTGGTGTCCAAGTGATGCTCCACTCCCTTTCCAACCCTGCTGCTGTTACGTAAGGCTGGGTGCTGGGTGCATGAGCCATCCCTGAGCACATAATGGATGCTGCATTTGCCTACGCTTACCGTACTTCCAGTCTCTACATCAGCGCTTTGTAAAGCCCTTTGGGATACTGGGAATGTGAAAGATGCTATAAAAAACCCAAAACCTATTCTATTCTAGAACAGTGCTTTTAAGCCCTTTTATCACAGAATGAGGCAAGGGTTGAATTGAGCCCAGAAATAGCAATTTAAAGTTTTCATGAAAGACTAGAACAGTGTATGTTTGCTATATTTTAACATAATCTGAGAACACTAAGTGCACTAAAAGCATTCCACTTATTTGTGGGTGGGGATCTGGAGAGGAGGGGGAGATATATAAGTACTTGTTTTTTCTTTGGGAGTTAATTTATTACAGAATCTGACAGAGATCTACCAGGAAGACAAAAGGGAGGGGTAGAAAAACACCCTCAGAGAGGTCTCTGATTGTATGGATTCTAGAAGATAGTGGCCTGCTTCTGCTGTTTGAGTGTGGAGAGTTATTTGGGATGTGATCTGGAAGAACATAAGGGAGAAGGCTTTGAGTTATAATAACCTATACCAAAGTTATAAGGTTCTGAGTTAAACACAGTCATTGGTAGGACTGGCAAAGACGTGGCTGTCTGCAGGTGCCAGGGGTTTAACCAGGGCATGGGGATCTAAGGGCAGGCAGTAGAAGATGGCACTGGAAAAATAAGAGCAGGCATCAGCCAATTCAGAATTCAGGCAGTTGCCTCCAGCAGTACACCGGATATTACAATGGGATCCAGGAAAAAGAAGAAAAGGGGATCTGGAGTGTCAGGATTTTGTGGATTTTGTGTCCCAGCCCATTTCATATCTCCTCACTGGTCATCCCAAGGTCAGCTTTGCACGTGGACACCAGAACAGCCCCCACCATGGCTGGACATTTTATTAAATGGACCTGTCAGACAAATCCGACACAGTCTGGAAGGTATTGAGAAGTACCCTCTCATGCCACTTCCTCAAACTTTGCTGCTTCGACGCGTTTTAGCAAGAGTGAGTGTATACTGTTACTAATTTGGGGGTCTTTGCTAGAGAAATTTCATAGTGTCTGCTGCAAATATGTTTATACGTCAAAATTTTCCAAGGAGAAAATGCTTGTGATAAAGCCCCATTAATTAGTCCTTATTGAACTCACCAAGTTTAGTCTTTTAATCTGTTTAGTCTATTTTCTATTAGTGTAGCTCTAACTTTTAGAATCAAAACATTTTATGATACTGAGTCAGAGGCTTTGCTGAAGCCAAGCCCATCAATGTGATTATCAGTCCAACTTGGAATCTCCCCAAATAATTAAATCAGGCTTATTTGATAAAACCTATTTTCCATAAAATCATGTTGACAGTCATTAATTCTATTCTTATCCCTTAATTCTTTATTAATTGGTTCCTCTATTAGCTCTTCCATTATTTTCACTGCATTTATGTCAGGATAAATTAGCAATCCAAAGTAACTTGTAATCCCATATAGTGAGTTTTATTTTTAATGTCACATTGTTATCAGACCATCCTGTTACCTGTAACTCTCATACTATTTATGACTTTTTGTTTGTATTTATGGTTTAGATATCTTCCAAATTGATCTTGATTTTGATTTTAAGTAACCAGACTGGTCTATAATATTTGTTGTTCATCTACTGGTGAACTGAAATGACTTCTTCACCTTCCTTGCCATCAGCAGTTTTCAGTCCAAAGGTTGTGTCCCAGCAAAATCAACTTCTCAGCTGGTTGTTTGCCAAAGTCTTTCAGCTGATTTATCAGCTGTGGAGATCTCCATGCCTTGTAAGCCTGGTCTTCTCTTCCTTCTCCTCCTTTTTCATTCTGCACATCCTTAAAAGACCTTCTTTTTCAGTTATGGCACTTTTTTTTTTAGAACTTCTCTTTATCAACCTTGCTTATCAGCCGCTGGCCAGGGGAGCAGGGCTGTGACCATCCATAGCCCTGTTTTACATTCCTGGAGAACTGGATGGGGTAGGCAGGAGCAACAGCTCATGTAGTTCCAGGACTGAATTTAGCACATGTGGATTCTTCCCTCTGAAGAGGCCCTACCCCTGCAGTCAGAGGAGTTGCTCATACACAGAGCTGCTTGAGAGCAGCTTTTTGATAGAATTTTGATGTCTCTTATCTTCCTGATCTCAATTGTGATGGACACAACCCTTCCTGTGCCTCACTTCCTCCTCACACTCTGTACACGTCAGCTGCCTTGATTTATTTCTAAACCTAGACACAAAAACACTCTGAAACCTGCTCAGGTCCTCTTGCTTTTCCAAAAATCATCAACTTTTTTTTTCTGCTAGAGATGATATTTTTTTTCAGAGATAAAAGAGTAGGGGTAATAGTTCTCCCCTCCTATAGCAAACAACCTATTGGGAAATTCTGGGATTCCGGAGGACTACACCAGCTTGTTAGTCCTGTGAGGAGCAGCTAGGGAAGCTGGAGTTGTTTAGCCTGGAGAAAAGGAGGCTCAGGGGAGACCTTCTCACTCTCTACAGCTCCCTGACAGGAGGCTGGAGTCAGGTGAGGATTGGTCTCTTCTTCCAGACAAGTGACAGGACATTGAGGACATTGTCTCAAGCTGTGCCAGGGGAGGCTCAGGTTGGACATCAGGAGGAATTTCCCCATGGAAAGGGTGGTCAGGCATTGGAAGGGGCTGCCCAGGGAGGATTGGAGTCCCCATCCCTGGAGGTGTCCAAGGAAGGCCTGGACATGGCACTTAGTGCTCTGGGCTGGCTGACAAGGTGGGGATCAGTCAAAGGTTGGACTCAATGGTTTTGGGGGTCTTTTCAAAACTTGGTGATTCTGTGATTCATACTTCGAATTACAAATCAGCCTGAAGCTCATTTCAGGCATCCTCTAAAACCTTTCCTCAGAGCCATCTCTTTACACTGCAGTTTACAAACTGATATTGAATAGAATTCCCTTTTTTCCATCTTTATTAACAGTTTGTCATCTCTGCTTTACCATCCTTGGCTGATATATATTGGAACAGGCTGATACTTTTGTTAGGGTTTGCTTTATCCATTACATACTGTAAAAACCTTCTTTATTTTCTTTGGCTCTGCCAAAGATAGATTTTCCCCTGCTATATTTTGTCTATATTAAAACATGTTATGTTTAAAAGGGCCAATAGGCAGTTAATTTCAGATGTGGATTCTTGCTTTCATATAACAGTAATCATCATCATCATAAAAATATGGGGAAATAGCACTTATGTATTTTTATTTCCCTTGTCACTGCAGGTCTCTGTACAATATTGTTCAATACTATTATCTTGGTTAATTTTTAATGTCACAAGCACTGGAGTTTCTACTGTTTCTCCACAGTGATATGTCCAGAGTCTAATAATGTTCCTTTTCCATTTTTTTTCACCTAATCATGACCTTACATTTTTACTCCAGTGAAGTTTTGCCACATCTACATTGTTGTAATTGAGGGCAAAACTTGGCCCTTTGACATAAATGGAATTATAGTAGAGATGAATCTATTCCACTTAGAGCATAAAATCTTTCCTTGTAAATCAATCCTTCCAGTCCCTAAATCATCTCTGAGGATAATCTTTGAGTTCCCTCCAAGTTGTCAATACATTGTTGATGCCGAGATACTCAGAACTGACTGAATGTTTGTCTCATTGAGCCCAGAGGGAGAAAAAAAATGACCTCACTTGACAAGAATTTATATATATCCTAAATAACCCTGTTCTACTGTTATTTGCTGCCATATTAACCTGATGTACTAATGTGTGATTTATTCTTATCCTCTCTGAATAATTCACTTCCTGAATAGCTGCAATTCGGGTGGTTTGTACTGGTTCATGTTGTTGTGCAGCTCAGATGTTGCTGCCTCTCCTGATTCCAGGCTGACCAGCTGCTTTACTATTTTTGCACTTGGGCTTCTTGCTGATTTTTCCCCTCAGATAAATAACCTTCCCTTTTTGGTTTCACCTCCAAAATGAAGCTAATAATGTGGCCAGGCTGCACTTTCCAATTATGGCTTAGAATGTTTGCATTTTTAAAGGATGTTTGGACCTCCCCATGGGAAGTATTATGACTCTAGTTGCTTCCCAGTGCTCTCAGAGCCAATCCAAAGTTTATTTAAGTATATAATGACAGTTTAATTGACCTGGTCTTTCAGTGCCTTTGTCACCATGTTCCTCTTCCTTTGTGGGCACATGAGACATTGGTTGGGACAGAGTTAATTTTCTTCTTCGTAGCTGGGCCAGTGCTGCATTTTGGATACAATATGAGAAGAATATTGATAACAAAGTGATGCTTTGGTTGCTGTTGATTCCCTAAACCCAGGACTTCTCAGCATTTCATGCTCTGCCGATGAGGAGGTGCACAAGTTGGGAGAGAGAATGGCCAGGATAGCTGACCCAAACTATCCAAAGGGACATTCCACACCACAGAGCTTCTTGTCCAGTAGAGAAACTGAGGGGATTCGGCTGGAAAGGGCTGATACTGCTCAGGGATGGGGTGGGCATTGGGCAGGGGGTGGTGAGCAGTTGTGTTGTGCAGCACTTGTTTTTCTTGGGGTTTAATTCTCTCTTTTTCTTTAGTTGTAGTAGTAGTATTATAATCTTTTACTTTGTTTCAATTATTAAACTGTTCTTATCTCAACCCACAAGTTATTATTTTTTTCCAATTCTCCCCATTTCACTGCAGTAGGAGGGGATGGAGTGAGCAGCTCTGTGGTTCTTTGTTGTCAGTTGGGGTGAAACCAGGACAACAGACAAATCCTTGTGGTGTAAATCAGCACCCATCTTTTAACACTGGCTGAGGAACTGCCTAGCTCAATGACTCATTAGCTGCAAGCCTGGTTTAAAGGGTGAGATTATTTATTTTCATAACTTTTTTTCTATTATTTTAACATTTCCGTGATTTTTCCATATTTTCCATCCTACTTGAGAGCCTTGGTTGGATGAGCCCAGCCCCAGACTGTCTCTCCTTGGCTGGCTAAGTCAGACAGTTTTATTTCTGCTGCTCACGGTCTTTTTTTAAGCTGAGTGCCAGGAAGCACTGAGGTGAGCAGGGTGAATGGGCTGGGAAGAGGGAGTGGTGAAATAGAGGAAAATTCTGGGACTTCTCTTTGAAAGAGCAGTGATGAAGGTTAAGCTGGAGCCAGCTGGCCCTGCTGGCTGGCACTGCTGATAGACAGAACCTTTATCAAGTGTCAGCAAAGACATGTGACATTTATCACCGTGGAAAGCCGGATGCTGCTGCACTGACAGAGTTATTCAGCGCACGCCATCTCCACTGCACTGAGCTCCCTTAATGGCACCATTTCTCCCCAAGACCAGGACAGCTCTTCCTCCTCCTCATCTCTGCTTCTCCCTCAGCTTCCTTTTGATACCTTTCCCTCCATACATTTTCTTTCTATTTTTTTTCTCCTTTTTTCTTTGCCATTCCCTGTCATTCCATCCATTTTTCTTTTCATGCCTGTTTTTTCTGCTCCTTTCCAGCACTTCACCCCTTTGCTCTGCCTTTCCTCCCTTTTTTTCTCTGCCGACACAGCCCAGAAGAGCCCCATGAAACCCCACATCCTCAGGCCAGGCATGGTGTGACTGCAAAAGAACAACTTCAAGCTTTGGCTTATGAAATATTTCAGATCACTTCAGGTCACAGGGAAGTTACCTGTCAGCTGCTGCTGGTGAAATTCCTGCTAAAAGGCTGGAATTGCTTCATCGGTGGAGTTAAACCCTTTTCCAGGTACATTAAGGATAGGAGTGGAGCGTGCGGACACAGTGCTGGCTGCACCGAGCTGCTCAGTGGGAACAAAAGAGATGTGAGGCACCGCAATTAAGTGATTATGCAAATCTGAACAGGGATTTTGTTTTAAAGTATTTTTCAACATGAACATGATGTGATTGCAGGAGACGTGAGCCATCCCCATAGCCCAGGAGCAGGGCCGGCCTGCCCCTATGGAATGCACACCTGGGAATAAGTGAGCCAGTCACTGGATGTCACCATTGAGCTGCAGAAATGTGACTTTGAGTTCATTATTTATCTGCTTTTAAATGTACTGAGTTTTTAAGGAAAGCATCTGTCTCTGGCAGCCCTTGGGTGAGTCAGCACCTTGCTGGGAACTGGACCTTTTGCTGGGACTCAGCACTGGTGTATTGCCCCTGAGTAGGTGGAGTCAAAAATCTCACCCTGAAAGGGAACAGAGGGACCAAGGATCACTCAGAATTTTGTGAGCTGGGTTTGGAGGTGGTTGGGTGAGTGTTCTGAGAGCACAATGACTCAGAGCCCCACAAAACTGTTCCCATCTCTGCAGCATTTACGCAATACTTGGGGTGCTGTGGGAAGGTGGAGGCTCCACTAATGAAATATTCATGGAAATCATATTCTGGTGAGACCTCACCTGCAGAGCTGCATCCAGCTCTGGGGTCCCCAGCACAGGAAGGACATGGAGCTGTTAGAGGAGGTCCAGAGGAGGTCACCAAGTTGATCAGAGGGATGGAACAGCTCTGCTGTGAGGAAAAGCTGGGAGAGTTGGGAATGTTGAGCCTGAAGAAGAGAAGGCTCCAGGGTGACCTAATAGTGACCTTCCAGTTCTTGAAGGAGCTACAAGAAAAATGGAGAGATACTCTTTACAAGGGCCTGGAGTGACAGGACAAGGGCTTCAAACTGAGAAAGAGGAGGTTTAGATTAGAGATTAAGAAGAAATTCTTCCCTGTGAGGGTGGGGAGGCCCTGGCACAGGGTGCCCAGAGAAGCTGCGGCTGCCCCATCCCTAGAAGTGTCCAAGGCCAGGTTGGACACGGTTTGGAGCAGCCTGGGATGGTGGAAGGTGTCCCTGCCCATGGCAGGAGTGTTGGATCTGGATGATTTTTAAGGTCCTTTCCAACTCAAGCTCTTCTAGGATTCTATGATATCAGTATTGCACAAAGCTTCTCTCTTGAGCTTCACAGAAGAGCTGAGACCAGAACTGCACAATTGGACACTCAGAAACCACCAGCACCAGAAGGATTTGGTGACCTAATGCATAACTACTGTCCTGAGAATGAGAGCTCCAAACAGAAGGAAAACAGAATAATTTTCACTTAACTGGAAATGTTCCGTTGTTTCAAGTCTCTTAGGCTGTTATGTAGGAAATTATCTCTGATGATCCAATTAGTAGAATGGAATAGGGATCTGCATGGGACTGAGAATGTACTCAGAGCATAGCTTAAAAGAAAATTGTGTATATCTATTAAAAAAAAAAAAAAAAAGACGTGGAGGGAGGTGAAAAAAATCCAAAGAAAAGAGAGATCCTTTCTCAGATTCTCTGCCAAGAAATCATAGAATCTCCTGAGTCAGAAGGGACCCAAAAGGATTACTGAGTCCAGCTCCTGGCCCTGCACAGGTCACCCCAACAATCCCACCATGAAAGACCATCCAAGGACTGACTTGACCATTCCCAAAAAACTAAAAAGTAGCAAGACTTCATTGCTGAACCCACTTGGCAAGTGTTTAGTGTGTCTTAGGATAAATAACTCACTTGTTACACACAAGTCTGGACACACACTTGGGTCAAACGTTCTGGACGTGAAATTGCAGTGGGACTGTGTTAAATAGCTGTGATTTCTGTGGGGTATTGGTCATTCTGTGTGAACACAAGGCTGTGCTGCTTGGAGAAAATCCATTCCAGTGGAGGAGAAGGCAGAGAGAGGAGGGGCTGAGCAGAGCAGGGTGCAGGAGAGCAGAATACTCATAGCAAAGGGGAGGAGGAAGAGAAGGGACAGGGAGCACTAATTTAGCACAAAATCAAGATGTTGAGAACCCGATTAACTGAGGTACCAAGAGAGTTGGAAGAATAGAAAATCTTTAATTGCCTGTAAACCAATGTGAAGGTTCTGGGTAGGAAAGGAGGAATAGGAATTGCTCACATATGAGTACAAATTCAACCTACTTTGGTGCTACTGAAGCTTGATGGGAAGGTTTGCATGAGTGGAATGTTAAAAAGCACTGGTTACGATGCCTTTAGCAAGCCAAACCAGCCAAATAAAAGTAGGAGGACAATATTCTTATGTCAAAAATGGCATTTCATGTTTCTGAGTCTCTGAGAACTCAGAAGCTAGTGATCTGAAGTAATATCCTCACAAATAAAAACCAAATCAGGTCCTTTCTGCTACACACTGCAGACAAGAGAGAAACTTGATTTCTTGTCTGGCTCTTTACATGCCTCTCTAGGAAAGGAAAAGGCTTTCATCTGCATGGCCTGTGAAGATCTCATGCTGCTAGAACTAAAATATGCTGGATTATTTTTCAAAAACAAAGACAAGAATTTCCCAAAATGTTGGATGACATTTTTATCAAACAGGAGGATAGTGCTAGACCTCATCATCTTGACAGATAAAGAGAATTCAGTCCCAAAATTAGAAGTCAGAGAGCTGTTTGGATGCAAGTGGCACAGACTTTAACTCTTGCCACATGCAACTGGAATAACGTCCAAACCACACAGATACACACAGACAGAGCTGATTTCACAAAGATGAAAGTTATTATGAACCCAGTTGTTTGGGTAAAAGGATTTAAAGAGAAAAAGAAATAAATAACTGGGAACTCTCTGACAGCATTTTCTATGCTTGAAAAATACCATTAGCATCAGCAAGGAAAAAAAGAAATTTTAAAGGCCAAATCAAACAAAAGACATACTTGAAGAAGGGCTGGCCTGATGTTTAGAGGACAATTGACAATGTAAAATGTGACCTAGAAAACAAGTGCAGGTACCAGATTCAAGCCTCTGTGTTCAGGTTTGCTCAAGGTGTGAGTGCAGAAAGTGCAGCTCCCTCCCAGAGAGCAGCAGTTCTGCACAATTTGTGAGAGCCCAGTTTCGATATCTTCAGACCAGTGACTAAAGTGTGTCTGTGGATGAGCCCTCAGTCATTTAGCTGTTCATTGACATTGAAATTCAACTTTGCGTCCACTGCCAGCCCAAGAGCAATGCACCATCTGGAGCCCACATCCACTCTGCTGAAGGGACACCAATAATTCATAGCTTGGCTCGTGCCAGTTCAGGAGTGAACTTCAGAATGAATGGGGAGGGAAAGGCCAGCAAATACAAACATGTCCTGAAACACAGAAGGAATTCATAAGAAGTGGGAACAAGGCTTTAGACAGAAACTTTTTTTGTTCTCAGAAATGACTTTTCTGTAGCTTCTGATTTTCTCCAGCCTGGATCCTTATTGACACCATTTCCGTGGGGACTTAAGAGCCTGAACACAACCAATGTCTGGGCCCAAATCTCTCTGTGTCTCTTCTTTCCCACAGGATTGGCAAGGGTTTGGTGGAGACTGTATAGCTGAGACTAGAAATAGCATATAATGGTATTTTTCTGCCTGTACTTTAAAACACCCAAGGCTTTAATTAGGATAGCAGCTGTGCTAGAAATGTTAGCTAGACTGTGATAGGGAAAATTGGAGGAGGACTTTTGTCTCTTACAATCCCTGTCTTTTTTTTTTTTTTTTTTTGAATGGATTGATCTGAAATACAGTTCTCAGAGCTCTTGTGCACACTAACATGTCTTTAAAAAGAATCTGCCATCCATCTTCTCTATGCCAGGTTGATGGATTGGGAACCTCTGAGCAATATCTCTTGACTGAATGAGCCATCTTTGTACCTCCATGGGGAAAAGAGACATCACTGGGTGAAGCACGATGGATTGATACATTTTTTATTTGCCAGCAGCAGAACTGAGATGTTTTCCAGAATTTTCATATTGCATAATTACAGAATGTGGATGATACTCAGTGAAGAAATGGACAATTAAAAAAAAAAAGTTATGACTATATCCTCTGCTAAAATACATCTCTAGATATCCAGGAGAATCTTGTTAATGAGCAAGACAGAACTCTTTGCCTTCAATATGCATCCCTTTAGTTTTAGAGCTGTCCCATTCCAAGCTGTGGGTGAGGAAGGGCATCACTGGGTCCTGCTGAAGTTCATGAAATGAAAGCCCTGCTCCCAAGCACTGTTTAAATGTTCTGCCTGAGTTGCACAACCAGAATTTTTACAGTGGTAACTTGGCCTGAGCCCAAATTTGAATGTGGATTATTCAGCTCTGCTGCTCCTATCTGCAGGTCCATGCTCCAGCAGTCACAAGAGCTATTTAAAATAAGGACACAGATGCCTAAAACTCTCTTTCAAACTCCAAGATGCAGAACTGTGACTCTGTGTTTGCAAAACTGGTTCCTGCTTAGGAGAGGCAGAGATTTACAACACTGAAGTTTAGACACCTTGTCTTTGAGATGTTCCTTGAGAGTTCAGGAAAAGAGGTGTTTGTGCAAGGGGAGCTTCAGATCTGCTCTGGAAAGGTCTCCTGGGAAAGGTTTTTTTTCCACTGTGTAAAGGCTGAGCAACCAACTAAACCACTCCAAGTTAGAGAGAAAAAAGAAGGAGTATGGATATGCTTCCTGCTTCTTAAAACCTCACTTGCTGACTGAAAAGTGTCCAAAAGGCACTGCACTATCAAAGTACGGCTCCCCCCGTGGACCAGGACATCAATCAGATCACAGGTCACCAGCACAGTCCTCCAGTAGCTCCCTCAGCCCCAGGCAGCTTCTGTCACAGTGTCCCTGTGTGGCTGCACAGCCCCTGGCACAGTCAGGGACCCCATTGGTCAGGACCCTTTCCAGAGCAGCATCTGGCCCACCTGGAATGGCAGTTTTGTTTGGGGCACCCTAAGAGTTAAATCTCTATGCTGTTTTCCCTTGGTGGGAATGAGAGAAGCAAAACAACATAGAATTTTTTTTTTTTTTTTTTAAATAGAGTTAGGGAGGGGGAGGAAAAAAAAGGAAAAACAAGCCTAAAACAAAACTCTGGAAAGAGAGAAACAAATATGGTTTAATAACTGGGACGCAATCTACAGTTTGTGAAATTAAAGCCCTGTTTTCTGCTGGCTGGCTGCCAAAGTTAGGCACAAACAAATCCAGGAAAAAGCAGGTTAATGAGAGACATCCTGAACAAAAAATAGCAAAAGAAGGGAAAGCAACAAACTCACAGAGCTCCTACTGATGAGATAAATAAGATTTGAACTGACATTATCTGTTCCGCTTGCTGTGCATATTTTATTTGCTGCAGCGAGTCTTTAAGTTTCCTAGACATAGTTTTCAGCCTCATCCTCTCAGCAGCCATCACTGCATCCATCTTATCCGTCCTTCAGCTTGTCCAGCCCTGATCACAGCGGGATGTGGTTGCATCCTGAGCCTGTTGCTAGGACAGAGGCAGCTGCATTGGGAAAGCATTTGCTGTACACTGCATCTGTCAGGAGGCTGCAGAGACAGAAGAATTCTTGATATGATAGAGCAGGTGTCAAAAGCAGTAAATAAAAATAATAGTGAGAATCCCTGACGAGAAAGGAACTCTGCTTTTCAGAAGCACCAGCTTGTAACCATCTTTGCAGAAGGTATTTTTAACTTATTTTGATTGTTTTCCAATCTCCATCTGATGTTCCAGCTCAGTTCTTCTGCAATTATTTCTCCCCCTGGTGCAGGCTTGTTTGATCTTTCAAGACTAATGGGATGGTTTAAGGGACCAAATCACAAAATCTGTAATTCCCACCAAGTTTTCTGAAACTGCGGGTTTGAGTCTCATCCCCCCATCTTTGAGACGTTAAATTCAGGTTACACCAAGGTTACAGCTAAGCTGCTGCAAAAATCCTTCTCCTCTGGGGCTGTTGACTTCCAAATGGATGGAGAAGGAAACAAAAATCCAAACAAGTTCTTCTACCTCATGTGCACACCCATGTACCTGAGTGAAAAGAGCAGTCAGAGGGCTTTGGTAATGAGACAAAGCCAATTAGGAAGAAACATTGAAGCTGATATAAGAGTATTTAACAATGCTTTTTCCTCCCCTTTTGGGAGACTGCGAGACCCATCTTCCTCACAAAACCACACTGGACAGGTTTTTTCTCTTTCCCAGTTCTACAGGAATCTGTCTGGGAAAAGGTCTATGACCCCATCCAGAATAAAATCCCAAAGTCTCTAAAAATCTACTCTGACTCCACAGACAGAACCTCAGTATTTTGGTTTCCACGTTCACAAGTCCCATCCTCTGTTTCCTAATGAATTGCACCTACCAGCTTTTTCCATATGTCCACTGGGCTGGTGGCCAAGGCGTGGAATAAAATGTACATTCAGCTGGGTTTGAGCTCATGGTTTGAGCATGAGTTTTCCCAGAAAACAACCTGGAGCATTCCTCTTTCAGCTGCACATGTTCAGCAGTATTTATCTGTTGGTCAAGTTTCATTCCAGAAGCACACATATCCTTGATTTGGGCTTGAATATGGACAGAGCTTCAACGATGCATTCATTTACTCTGCTTAAAAGCTACTAAGGGCCTGATAAATTAAATACTTGCCCAGAATTTTCCTAGAGAATGGATTTTTCTCCATGATTCAGGAATGGATTTTTCTTCATGATTCAGGACTGTATTTCCCTCCTCTTTCCAAGCCTTGGACAATCAAGGCTGTCAGAGATGTCCAATCTCTGTTCATATACAGTCTGGTCTCCTTTTATATATATTCAACACACAGAAAAAATCCAAAAGGACATTTTATCCCACCCATTTTAATAACTATTTAGTCAGGGATGACTGAATTTGGGTTGGTAGGTTAGACAGAATGCCTGACCTTTTGGCTGCTAAATTTAGGGGAAGTAAGTTTTATTTTCTTAGATAAATCCCTTTGAGAACTCTTCATATTTCAGAAAATCCAGCTCCAGCTCTCAACCCAACAGAACAGTGAAGCATCCCAGCCTTACACAATCAGAAGATCCAGTTATACCAATTCATTCATTTCACAGTCCTCTCCTTGGATGTAACCCCACAGAGCTTGTCCATTTTCTGTGCTAATGCATCATAAAAATCCCATATGCAAAACAGGTAGTAGCATATTTTTTTCCCTTTCCTTCTCTTCAAGTCACACGCACTGGGGGCGAAAAGGTTTCTCCAAGCAATGTAGTTCCATGTTAGTTCAAACAGACACAATGGAAAATAAAAGCTACGGGAGATTTTGAACATCTTCCTGCTGATAGGACAGATAGAAGGCCACTGATGTGCTATTAATTAGCAGAATGAAGAGTCATGGATTGAAAAATCCTTGGGACCACAATCTCTTTTTCTTTGGTGTCTTTCAGGCCCTAGTCTAGGCTTGGAGCCCCGTGCAGCTTTCACCACGACAAGAACATCAGCATCCTTTAGGCTGTTGCCAAAGCCTAAATGATGTGTGGAGACAAATGCCTTTGATAAGCACAAGATGTCTACAAGACAGTCCACACCCTCCCAATTACAGTGTGAAATCCCACAGGGAAAGCCAAGAAATGCAAGGGCAAAGAAATGAACAAATAAACAAATGAGGAAAATCAGGAAAAGGAGAAAAATCAGACACCAGCAGTGTGCGCTCTTCCCCAGCCAGAGGAAGATATTGCAAGTCTTCACATGTCCCACTGCAGTGAGCTTGCCTAGAGGAGATGGAGGAAGTGTGATGTGAAGGGAGGCAAACACAGTAGTGGGTGATAAGAAACTACCTTAAAATCATTAAAAGGATGGCACTCAGTTATTTAATTTTGGGGGAAAATGATGTCTTTTACAGGAGGAAAAAAATTTATATGCTGAGCTCTGGACTCTGATGTTTTCTACTCTGTGCGCTTTGGTTCCCTTGAACCACAAGACACAAAGATGCAGTGATTAACTGTGAACTCCAGTACGTAGATTTGTACATAATTCATATTTTGACTTCTCTAAGTTTGCATAATAAATAGTTTAAACACTGCAGAAAATGTCTGAGAGAGGAAATTAGGATTCTGAATGAAAAAGTTAATTATACCTCGAAGGATATTTTTTTCAGATATATACGGGCTAGAAAAAAAAAGCCTAGAAGTGGATAATTTAGGAGATGGAAATGCAGAAAATTATGGGAGTGGTAGCAACAGGAGAGTTATCGCCTTAAATAGGATAATTAGACTAATTTAATTTTTTAAACTGTGGCATTGCATTATAGACAAACAATTCAATAAATAGCAGCCTGAACACTGCTGTTGCAGCTCCTGATGCTTCTCGGGGCTGTGGAGAATTTGGCTTTTCATTTTCGGCAGAGTTGTCTGCAGTAGGAATACTGAATTATCATAATGGGTTGCTTCCTGTAGTAAGTCATAAAGGGCAGGGACAGGAAATTATGGAGGAGTGGAAAGGAATATTGACATCATTAAATCAATCACTGCTGATTGGATCCAGGGTCTGATGAAGCAGTGAATGGATCTGAAGCTGGAAGACACTGGGGACCAGCTCTTCAAAGATATTTAAGGACTTAACTTTTGCTGATTAAAGTAAGAGTTAGTCACCGAAATAGGGGTTAGATGGCTGATATAATGAGGAACCCAAAATATCTTAGGCCTGAATATTGATCCTGAAGGAAAGCACGTTCCTTCTAGTTCTCAGCAGTGATTACACCAACCTGTGTTTTAGGATATGCATGACAGTGCACCTACTCTACTCATCCCTTGTGAGTTAGAGCAGAAAAAGAGAACAAATGAAGAAAATATCAGACATATGAACTAAATAGCAGACATTGGCTCAAGAGAAGGAGATAAGAGCTCTTGTCCCAGAAGTGTATTTCATTCATCTTCTAGTCCATGTAGCGGAAATCCTCTGTACACCCCTTTCCTTCCAGCCCCTGGGACAGCAGTGCTGGGAGTCTCTCTGACGTCTGATAATCACCTCAATGCATGTCTGAGGTGCCTTTCAACTCGGGCTGCCTCAGCTGTCACCCACACACTGCTCTGCAGGAAGATAAACTTCTGCATCCTCCTGTTTCTCTCCACTTTGCTGTTTTAAGTCACACTTCAGGTTCGCATTGATTCTCCAACATATTGAGGAGACCAGGGGCAGGGATGCAGCAGAGCAAGCTGCCTTCAATTACACAGCCATGAACTGACACCTGCTAGGCCTCTCACACAGCATCTGATCATCAGTTAGAGGGATGATTTACGGTTTAAAGAGAGGATGCCCTTCCTGTCTCGCAGGCTGTTTAGGAAGACACCAATTCACAGGCAGCAATAAGAACCTGTGTTCTCTCAGCAAACACACCTTCAGCTGCAAATTTCACTCATCAGCTCATTAGTGCCAAATGTGGGGTAAGGAAGCTTCAAAATGTTTTACTTGAGTGTCATTTGCCTTCCAGGCAAAAAAGGCATGGATCAACATGTGCCACTGGGATGGGGAAAGGCCTTTCTGCCAGCTCCAGGAGAGGTGGCTCAAAGTGGCCCTGGATTTTGTGTGCAGAGGATCAAAGGGTATTCCCTGTGCTCCCAAACATATGGTGTGAGGGGAACAAACCCCCCTGACTCCAGTAGGGTCTCTCTGTGGAACTTATAATTCTCCTCTTTTATTTTTACTATTATTTTCCTGTGCATATTAATTGTGGTATAACAGCAAAAAGTTTAAGAGACTCCAGAATGGGCAGCCAGATGACTGTGAGGTGTTTTTTGCAAAGGTTTTTTTTTAACCTGATGTGATTTATGTGATTCTTAAGAAACGTAACATAAAGAAATGGCAACCTGCAGCACATACAGCAACAGATCCAGATGGATGAATACATGGAAGAGTTGAGCTATGCACCTGCAAGACTTGAAGAAACTAATTTTGCAAGTCCTAATTTTTATGGCGTATCCAATTAAAATTGGTTCCTGGATGTCTGATAGGGAATAATGGTTGGTGGGAGTTGTATGAAGGCCAGAGAAGGACAAACATAGTTCCTACATTTGGAAAGGGGAGAGGTGGCCCCAGGGAACTATAGTAATTTTAACCCAGAAAAATAATAGATTAAATGATTAATTAATTTATAAACACCTGGAGGATAATAAAAATAAAAGGTGCAGTCAACATGGACTTGCAAAGAACAATTTCTATCATATCAATCTAATTTTCCTCTTTAATAGAGCCACCTGCCATAGTGGTTTAGGAGGATGCAGCAGTTGTGATGTATCTTGATTTTAATATCATCCCACTGCATTTTCTTAGAAGCAAACAAGGAAAATATGATCTAGAGGAAGACTTGAATCAGGATGGGTCCTCAATTGGCTGAGGAGTCACACATGAATAGTTCTCCTCTAAACTGGAAGGACATTAGGATTGGAGTCCCACACTACTTCAATATTTTCATTATCCATGTGGATGATGTACTGAGGTGCACATCTATAAAATTTACAAATGACACTTTGCTGGAAGGGACTGCGAGCAGTTTGGGAGACAGGATTGGAATTTTAAATGATTCTGATTCACTGGAGGAGCAGCAGGAAATCAACAAGATGAAATTCAATAGGACAATGGTGCAAATGACTCCTCAGGAAGAAGAAATCATGGCTGTGTCTCCCTTTCAGGAGAAAAACTGCCTTGACCGGAGCACTGTGGAAAAGGCTCTGGGACTATGATACTTCCCAGGATGAATATGAATTAAGAGTGAGGAGAGGAAAGTCTCCCTTGGAAGGCAACACCAGGCAGGTCGTACATCCTGCTTAGCTGGGACTGGGAAGGCTTCAGCTGGAGAAGGAGGGCTTGGGGCACCTGTTTCGTGATGTGCACAAACTGCAGAGATTCGAACAGATGCCAGCAAGAAGGGGAGAAGTTCGAGGGAACAGGACTTGTGAGAAAAGTTGAAGTAGTTAAACCTTAATAAGAAGAGACTGAAGGAGGCCAGAGTGCAGTTTGGTGATATGCTGCAGGACATCTCAGTGGGTTCTGAGGGTGTACGAAAATAAGTCTGAGGTTTAATTCCCAACAAGAAAGAGATCTGTGTTAAAGTAAGAAATTTTAGCTCTTAAATCAGCTAGAAAGGACAGCCATGAATTATCCTTTACTGGGTGCTTTTAAAAATACTTTAATAAGCTTTCTGTGGATGGACATCTAGATGAGGGATGTTACATTTCTTTAAGCTGAGAAGTGACTTCCATTTCAATTGGGATCACAATCTCTGTCTTTGGAAGTGATCAGAAAGCCATCCTGGAGATAAATCTCTCTGCCAGAAGCTCCATCAAAATCGATGCAGCTGCGTACAATACTGAAATAGATTTAAGGAAAAAATAAATTGTGCTCAGAGGAGTTGTAAGTACATACATTAACAACCAATGTATGCTAATCCGTTCCTATCAATCCAATGATAAAATAATAACATCCAAAAGGAAATTCTTGCTGCTCCTATTTAATTTTGAAAACAAGTTCAGTGTCTGAAATCTTGTCTGGCTCCTTTTTTTTCCCCCCCCCTCAATTATATAATTTGGGATAATGAGAAGTAATACTTCTCACAAGCCTTTCCTCACTTAAACCATAGTAGCTACAACATTCTTCCTACTCTTCCTACCCACAGCAGACTTCTTCATAAATAAAGTCTGTGGGAGTCCAGTACTTCACACATGAATATCCTGTCTTTCCCCATGATCCTCACAATGGTAATCCCTGCCATGGTTATTATTTATTCAAAAGGTAATGAATAATAATAATAAATAATGTAGGTGATTACTGAGGTGTGATTAATGAATAATGATAAATAATGGGGGGGGAGTATTGTTGCTTGTCAGATAATATCTATTTATTACAAACCATGAAGTAGGGCAGGAAAGCCTCATGCAGTGATGAAGTAGCCACATTCTGTCACCATTTTCAGAAGGGCTGAAGGCTCTCAGAGTCAATTTTTCTCCAAAATGCTCCATTTTCTATGCATTGACTCCCCTTAACAATCTGCATCACTGTAAAACTGCTAGAGGCAGAGAAATGTCACAAATGTACCCCTTCTTTTGGGTTATTAAATAAGTAAAACTCTTCTGAAAATCAAATCAGCATTTCAGGTGCTGAGGTCTTGGGAATTTGATTCTGAAGGTTTAGTTTGGGTGTATTCTTTTCCTTAAGACTGGCCTCACACACATCCCACAATCCACCATAGTGATAGAAAGATCATGATCTGAAAGAAAGAAGAAGGAAAAATGCTTTTGATTCTCATCTTAATGGTAATGAGAAAAATTGTGGCTAATTATAAGGGTTAATTGGCATTTGCACAGGTGCAGGTGTGACATGTATGCACACACTCTGTTTGCTACAGATGTTGAAACCTAGTTTTAATTTCCTAAGGAATTATTTTGATTGAACAAAACACAGGCACCTGAACTGGATGTAAACTGGCTCAGTGGCTTAGAACAGCCAGGAATCTGCCCAGTGCATCCAGGTCTTGCACTAAAACCTGAAATCACATCCCTGAGAAAGAGGCTGAGTTGGTTTCTCTCTTACAAGTGAAAATCTGGAAGAAAAGTGAGGAAACTGGAACTGCACTGGCACAGGTTGCCCAGAGAAACTGTGGCTGCCCCATCCGTGGGCGTGTTCAAGACCAGGCTGGATGAGGTTTGGAGCAACCTGGGATAACGGAAGGTGTCCCTGACCATGGCAGGGGGTGGAATGAGATCTTTTAAGTCTTTTCCACCTCAAACCATTCTGTGATTCTGAAACAACTGGGTTTTCTCAAGCTTCATCCCAGGCCTGAGCAGAGGTGCACTTTCAGCTGTTTGTTGCCAAGGCTGCAGGAGCCATGGTCAGGCTGCCTCTGCAGCAGGCAGATGTTTGTGTCTGACAATACATAAGGCAGTAATAAAAGAACACTTATAATTCTATTGAGGTGCAGACAAGACTTAAATGATACCACAGTGGGGGAAGGGCAGGGGAAGCAGTCATGCTGCAAAGAGTGGACAGCTCAGTGACTCTGCACAGGGCTTTGCATTCCACGCAGGAATTACAGCTGGAATAGGTTTCTGCATGTGAGCCTTGGCTCCCTGGGAAGCAGGATGTGAGCTCATGGAGCTGCCTGGCTCTGAAGCACAGTGATCCCTGACTGCAGCTCAGCCACAGAGAATGTCCTGTGATGAGCTGTGAACACTTTGAGGATGATATGGGTCTTGGAAAGCTGCTGCCAGATGGATTATGGAAGTTACTTCCCTATGTTGTTCCTAGAGGAAGAGCAGCACCCTTGGGTTCATGCTGGTCAGAGCCATGGAAAGAACGAAGTAGCTTGTTTCTTTCTTATCAACTGGTTGACATCAGCAACAAGATAATCAGTGGTAAAAAGAAGGGTCATTCTAGAGATGTCTCCCTTCCATATCCTTGATATGCAGTTCATACTAAGAAATATTTTGCACCCCATAAGCCATTTAAATCCCAGTATTACCAGGTTGTCATGCATACCTTTCTTTAAGAGGTCTTTTGGCTTGATTTCAGACCCTTCTTCCCCAATTTCTACCTCTCTATTGTAATTCTACAGTTCACCTGTTCTGTGCCCAGGGCAGCAGATGTTGAGCCCTAAAAGTGTTTTCCTCCAAGAATGCTTGGGTCCCAAATTTTGGCACTTATCCTTTATGCTGTTATCCAGGATGGACAAAGTGCATATAGGCTGAAGAAGAAAGGAAGGGAGACTCATGGGCCTATTTCTTTGCTAAAACCCTGATGAATTGCGCATCTTGGCACAGGGGGAAACCTTTTATGGCTTTCCCATTGTCTCTGTCAGGTGATATGTCCCAACCTGACACATACTTCCCTGACACAGGTAGTTGCCTGTTTGATTTATCTCAACTCTGCTTTCTTCAAGCTCCTCTTCACAACAGCACAATAAATAAAGAAACCAAAATAGTAGATGCAATTAGAGTCAGTGCTGATCCAACTATTTTGAAGCTGACTGATCCAAGTATTTTGAAGCTGACTGATCCAAGTATTTTGAAGCTAACTCCAATGAGGTAAAGTTGTACTTCTGTTCATTTAACTTTTCTTGTTCAGCTCTTTAGTGACTTCTTTACATCTTTCAGGACAGGTAGCAGTGCAAAACCATCCAGGAAAATCAAGAGACAAGTGTTGTTCCTAGCAAGAGGAAACATTTTTTCCAGTTCTCTAACAACAGCCTGTCAGCTAACAACCCTATGATATTAAAGTCACTCCTTTCAGCAAAGACCTTTGAAAAAGCCCAGACTCCAACACTGAAATGCACTTGGAATGTTGAGCCAGCAGAGAATGGAGCACGTTGGTGTGCGACACTCCCTCATTCTGTTCCAGGGAGGAGTTGGGCAGCACCACTGGGTTCCCAATAAACATCTGATGGTGATTTACTGACTTCCAGATTGTACTGAAGGGAACATCTAACAGCTGGATCAGCATCCACTGCTCCTCTCTTAAGGGGTGCAGCAGAAACCTTTGGTGTGTAAACAGCCTGGCAAGAAATCAGCAACAGAATGGGTTGGGAAGAGGAAGAAAATTACTTCAGATGATACCAGCAAACCCTGCCAAGATCAGTTTTCCTCCTTTGGGATTATTTGATGCATCATCCTGCAAACTGAAGGAGAAAAGACACAAGAAAAAACATGGAAAGGAGAGGCTGGGGAGTACCAGGCTCTTCTGGTGCTCTAGCAGTGATTTGGTGATTAGTAACAGGAAACTCACTGAGCTTCTTGTGGGATTTGCCACCTCTCAGGCTTTGTGCTATTAATCCATTTGGTAGCCTTTAGGACACTATTTCTCTTTTCAAATGGAAAATTACTAATTTATTTTTTTTTTAACAAAACAAAAACATGAAAGTTCTGTCACAATTTTCATGTACAGCCGCATAGAAATAAGGCCAAACCTCTGAGCCTCATTAATTTGTTTCCTCCCCATTTTGCTTGTTGATAACACATGGAAGTGCATTTTCATTTCTCGGTTCAATTGCTTTTTGCCATCAGTTCATGCAACATGTCCAGGTGTTGTGCAGACCACAGGCTGAGAAGTAGTTCTTTAGAGATCGTGCCATGTGGGAGCAAATGTGGTAAACAGAAGTGGGAAAGTTCCTGAATGACCTCTAGGCAACCCATTTGCTTTCCAGTAGGGTCAGGAAGATCAATGCTTTTGAGCACGTGAACTTGTCTGGTCTGTTTTTAAAAGCCTCCAGCAATGGTGATTTCACACTCTCCCCAGGCACAGCAGAAAGAGCTCTGAGATCTCAGCTACCTTGAAAATTGAGGCTGAGCAAGGCAAAGTTTTCCTTCCATCCATGAAGACCTTGGAAAAGCAGAAAAGCAAGCAGGAAAAGCCCAGAGAGAGCTATTAATGACCCCTCCGGGAAGGCAGCAGCTGGCAGCCACCTCAGCCTCAGCACAGTCTGTAGAGATGAATTGCAGGTGCTTCCATCCCATAAGTCTATGAAGTCTCCTTTCACTTTAATATTTATGGGAAGCCACTCTAACATATCAAAGGTGTGCTCATCTTTACTCCATTACTCACAAGAGAGATAACTCAATATGTCAAAGATGCCCTGATCAAGGGGCAATTTCTCTTCTCCCCGTGCCAAATGCAGACCAGGTGTAAATGGATGCATCTCCATGAAAATTGTATCGTTTCATGCTGGCACTGAGCAGAGCCCTCTTGCTCAGTCTACTGGAACATTTCCCAGATACCAGTGTCGGCTCCTCAGTTCAATTCAATGCACATCACATGGCCCTTTTCTCTAAGTAGCCCTAAAGAAGAACGGACTGGAATTGTGCTTTCATGCCTTAGTACTTTGTTTAAGAGCATGAAATTGTCTCTTGGTGAGAGAGATGGAGGCTTTCAAGCTGGCAAAGAGGAGAGACATTTTTAAGCACCCTAACCCAGAGGGATGTAATAGCTGGCGAGGCTGGGATTCATCTCCCTTCCCTTCAGAAGTGGAACAGGGAGAGGGCTGGGATAATCACTCCAATCTCTCTTCAGGCTGGGGCTGTGGGTGCCTCCTGAGAGGATTCAGCTGACCCAGATTAGAACCTGTTCTACAGGGGGAAATGAGGCATCTTCCAGGGGAGCCTCTTGCTGCTGGCTGCAGAGGCAGCCTGGTGTGACCACATCAGCCTCAGATGCTGAACACCTAGATGTTTAAATTGAGAAAATGAGTGTCCCTCTGCCTGGCGTAACGAATTCCAGTGGTTTAAATCCCTATGCATTAAGAACAGTTTATGAAATTCTGCTTCAACCTTGTGTCGAGTTCAAGGTCTGAGCAAAAAAAGGGGGAAAACATCCTTGTGCAGCCATTTTATGTCAACATTTTAAAAAATGGGGAAATTCTAGAGTGTTCCCAGCACTACAAGTTCCTTTGGAAATCCCAGGGAAATTACAGGCACAAACCAGACTTAGGGAAGGTACCCAGAAAAAATAGAAATCTTTGGAAATAAAATTGCATAGGGCACAGAAAATGAGCAATGAAGCTTCAAAAAGTCTTTTTTTTCCCCTCCCTTTTTGAATCTCAGAGATCTCAGAATTCCTCTGGCTTCATCATTATCTGTCATGCTTAGAGAGGCTTAGTATCAGTTTTCATTGGCCTTTAGGGTTTTGTTTGGTTTTGTTTCGGGTTTTTGTTTGTTTGTTTCTGTTCGGTTTGGTTTGGTTTTGTTTCCCTGACTTATTACACTCCCCTCTTTCTGCACTCCTGCATCTCCAATTAAATCCAAGAGAGCTTTATTATTTATAGAGCAGCATAAATATCTCTGGTGCTTTATATACCAGTACAAATGCATTACCTGCCCTCAAAGTGTTCTCATCACGGAAGTGTCCAGAAGATACCAAAGCCTGTAGTACAAGTGGAGGAATGGGAACATCACCATGGCATTGAGGTGGTGAGGTCACCACTATAAACAGTTTTGTGGGAGAGGGTGATTGGCTTGTGGTGTCCCTGCCCATGGCAGGGGTTTGGAACGAGATTGGCTTTAAGGTCCCTTCCAGCCCAAACCATTCTGGGATTCTGTGATCTTCTCTAAAGGGAGGACTGTACATTTTATAGCCTTCAACATGAAAAGCAAACAAAGAAAAGGGACGCTGAGGATCAGTGGTTATTTTATCATAGAATCATAAAATCCTAGAATGGTTTGGGTTGGAAGGGATCTTAAAGTTCATCTCACCACACCCCCTGCCACATGCAGGGACACCTTCCACTAGACCAGGTTGCTCCAAGCCCTGTCCAACCTGTCCTCAGACACTTCCAGGGATAGGGCAGCCCATGGGCAATGTTTTATTTATGTTTCACGAAGGATTACTTCAGACAAGCTCAGTTTTGTCCTGGGGGCTGAGTGGCAGTTGGCACCTGCATCAATTTAATCCGGAGAAACAGAGTCCATCCTCCCCCCACAATGTGAACCCAAGTTCAATGGCAACTTGAATGTTCCGTGAGGACAAGAGGAGACCAGAACACTCCAGCAGAGCTCATTTGGATGCCACCTGGGTCTGTGCAATTCAAATGCAGCACTGTCAGCAGGAATGTTCTCCCTCTTCTCTGAAAGGAACATTTTGAGTGTTGCCTGTGTGGAAGGTAAAGAGGCCCAGACAATCGATGTGTTCAAGTACGTGGCTTTGAATGGGGTGAGGAAATGTAAAGTCATTGATGAATGAAAAAATGTTTCTGGGTACTGATGAAGTACATTCTGTGCTGTGTAGTCTTGGAGCAAGCGTGATCTATTTTGGCTAAAATTACTATTGAGATGTTTTCACAATGCAGAAAAGGAAAAAGCTGGAATTGCCGCTTTTAAATCAGAAAGTGAAAAAAGGAAAATGATGTACGCAAGTGATGCAGATACCATCTCAAACAGATCTTTGTTGGCTCTGTGTTATTAGAATAAGCACTACATCATCTGTGGACACAAAATGCATCAGGCTGCATGCGTCCATGGCCCTGCACACACCAGCACATGCACACACTCTTCTTTCATCCTACAGGAGTACTGTTGTATTCAGTTTTCCAGCTCCAAAGCTGCTAGGAGGCTCTCCTGACTACACACAGACAAGATATACACAGGCACAAACTGTGTATTCTGCTCAGTGAGGCAACAGTTTGCCATTTAAATCATTATCACAATCACTGCTATGGTTGCTGGGATGTATTTCCTCAACCCATGTGAGCACGTGTGAGGGGAAAATGGAACCACCCCAAAACCAGATCTGGTAAGGTCTGCCTGGGTAATACAGGGATATTCTCAGAGCCCTTGTACATGCATCCATCACACCAAAACTCACATGGATACATATCCTAAATTTCCATTCCCTCTTTCACCCAGGATCATACCTCCATCTAAACTTAGGAAACTCTACCCAGACCTCAGTTGCCATCTATTTACTCCCACACACTCCCTTCTATAGCCAAAACCTAAAAAAAATTCCCGTCACCGCATTCCCTCTTACCCTGCAGTCAGAAATAAGTCCCAGGAAACTGCCAGAGGTTTAGAAGCTAAGCCAGCCACGCGCAGCTCCGGTGCTGCTGACATTACCAGACGGCATTAATTTAATTCCACTCAGTTATGCTTTTAAATTTGATTTGAAAAATGTGTCATAAAATACCATTAAGTACAGTGCAGCATTTTGAAGCAGGCTGTGATGTTCCCTGCACTGACAAAGTCATGGGGAAGGGAATGTAATTTTCATATCTAAGTACTGGGGGGCATGTTGGGAGAGATTCCTTTAGAGAGTGGGTTGAGTGAATCAAGAATCTTGAATAAACATTATATTCACTAAATAATTTCATGGTGTAGCAGATCCAGAGACCTCTGATTTCTTGCTTTAAGGCCAAGGGTTGATGGAGAAAGAAAAGGTACATACAAAGGGAAAAGGAAAGGAAAGGAAAGGAAAGGAAAGGAAAGGAAAGGAAAGGAAAGGAAAGGAAAGGAAAGGAAAGGAAAGGAAAGGAAAGGAAAGGAAAGGAAAGGAAAGGAAAGGAAAGGAAAGGAAAGGAAAGGAAAGGAAAGGAAAGGAAAGGAAAGGAAAGGAAAGGAAAGGAAAGGAAAGGAAAGGAAAGGAAAGGAAAGGAAAGGAAAGGAAAGGAAAGGAAAGGAAAGGAAAGGAAAGGAAAGGAATGAAGCAGATTTCATAAAATCATGGAGTGATTTGGGGTGGAAGGGACCTTAAAGATCATCCAGTTCCACTCCCTGCCATGGGCAGGGACACTTTCCACTATCCCAGGTTGCTCCAAGCCCTATCCAGCCTGGCCTTGGACACTTCAAGGGGCAGGAGCAGCCACAGCTTCTCTGGGCACCCTGTGCCAGGGCCTCAGCCCCCTCACAAGGAAGAATTTCTTCCTAATAGCCAATCTAAATTTACCCTCTTTCAGTTTAAAGCCATTCCTCCCTGTCCTATCACCACATGTCCATGTAAACAGAAAAATCAACACCTTTTGAAGGCAGGGTGAGTTTTAACTGGTGCCCATTTTAACTCCAGGCCACATCCACTCTCTGGGAAGTTAACATCTCTTACAGCAAGCATTAGAGTCCAGTCTCATTTTTGGTTTTCCAAAACACACCTTTTTCTCCAATTTCCATAGGCAGCCCATTTGTTCAGCCCTGTGCTAGGCATCCTCAGAAGTACCTGCACAAAGAGCTGGCTTGTTATCTGTAGTAGCTGGCACATAACACCTACAAACCCATACCTGGTAATGAAGGAGCAGATGGCCTCATGAAAAGGACTGTCTTGGAAATATTTTCTCCTATCCAAAACCTTAGATTCATTTTTTCTCTGTCCACAATCTGATTTTTATTCTGAGAAGGCAAAATTGTTAGTGCCTGGTTTGTAAGAAAAAATTATTTGAGTGAGTAAAAAAAAAAATCTGTTAACTGTAATTATTTTGTGTTTCAGTATTGTTGTGAAATTATCATAACTTCAGACAAAAAGAAACACTAATGGGGGAGTTATGTATTCCTCATGCTCAATATGTCAGAATTTCCACCAATTTCTTTAAGAAAATTTTAGAAACAACAAAGTATTGTACAATCGTTCCCTGTGTCTGGCAGTGAGTCCCATACCCCTGCTGGCAGCAAACCTTCTCAGTGTGAGGGTGGGGGGCTGAACAGGCTCTCCCATGGACTCCTTCTGATGGTTTTCCCCCGAGAGATGGGGCTAATGGCTGTGCCACCTGATGAGGAGCCGGGTTGGGGGGCTGCATTTCTCTGCGTAGGTCCTTGGCTTTCCCCCACCTCCTGTTGTGATCCTATGTGTTTGTGGGGATGAACCTTTTATCACAGAACCGAACACTGACCAACACCAAAAAAATGTGATAATGAGTGTATCTGGACAGCTTCACTCTGGGTTCTTAAGTGTCAGCCTTAGAAAGGTGGAATGCATTGCCTTCACCCTTTTTATTTAAACCTAAATTGTGGTTCCTGCAAAGTACCCAGTGAGGGGCTCAGAGGTCTTATTTTCTGAAGTGCTACCCTTTCATCACTCTCCCTTCTCATCTTCCCCACTTCTCTCTCCCACTCCTCTCCATTATAGTTTTCCCTTTGACCATGGCTTTCATTTCTATTCTCCAAGCAGAGAATAGGATGGCTGCCTGTCCTCAGCCCTTCCCAGGGACAGAGCTGTGAATACTGAGGGACTCTCACCCTGGTGAGCACCCAAGTGCTCCCTGGCAGCCTTTAAGCACCTGGAGCACACCTTAGGAATGCTGAGCCATCCACAGCTGCACAGTCCTGGCTGCTGGTGCTGGCACACACCTGGAATACTGAGCAATCCACTCCTCACACTGGAATATTGAATGACCCTCAGCCTCCAGTGCTCCCTGAATACCAAACAGCTCTGCACCTTTACAGAGTCTGAAGGGAAACGTGGAGACATGGCTCAAAACCAATCCTCCTGCAGAAAAAAAAAAGGTTTGAAAAGATACAGTCAGTCTGAAGCTATGGAGTTGGATCCTGAGCTGGGATTTTCCAAAGATGGTATGGAATATAAAGTGCCCAAACATTACTGGAAGATGTGCTGGGAACTGCACCTAATGCAGTTTCTCCAGGTATTTTTTAAAAATCCAGTTTAAAATTGAACACGTTTCCTGGTGAACAGAGAAGGGCATTGCTATTCCTAGCAGGTGTCAGCAGCACAAGGGCAAGGAGCATCTCTGCACTCCGAGAGGCCAGGTCGGAGAGGCTGCAGACCTTGTTTGTGAACTTTAAATGACCTACTCGCGAAGCCGAAACACTTCCTGATTTTTCCTTTCCTGGGGTACCTTAGACAGGAGATGCACAGCAAAGGTTATTTGGAAACTCATTTTTCCCCTCCAGGGTATTAACACAAGCTTTACAAAGGCTTATAATCCCTTTAGACAACAGCAGCAAGAGCAGCAGCCACTACAAAGCTCTAAGCTTGGAACTCAATCCCCTGGTGATGGGCTGAACCCTCTGCTGCGGTTGCAAAGGAAAAGAGAAAGGTGTGAAGATATTTACATCAAACACACGGAACAAGAGGGGATTTTAATCAAACTTTTCTTTTTCATCTCTTCTTTCTTCTCTCGGAATCTGCTTTTTCTTTATCCTGATGAAACTCAGCACTTGCATTTTTTCCTTTTTTTTCCCCCCCGTATAAAGGAAGATTTAAAAAAAAAATGATCACAATCCCGCCTGAAAACCCTGAGTATTAAAACTCCAGGGCAATGCATCTCCAAAATCTGTAAGACTGTAAGAAGATAAGAGACAAAAACCCACTGAAATGTTTCCTCTCTGTGTCTTTGGAAGTTGCAGACGTGTGTATAATACCCCTAAGCTGGGGTAATCTGCTTGCCTCCTCCTGCCTTTCCTGGTGCACGCAGATGTTCTTAGCATTAATATTCCTCACACTCCAGCAAATGAACACCCAGGAGGCAGCTGACTCAATCAGTGCTTGTTTTACTTACTGTGTATTGCTGGGAACAAACCATAAACCAGAGCACAGCAGATCTGTAATGCTCATCTCAATATGCTTGCCCTGCTTGTTCCAGCCCTGATGAACCTTCCTAGCCAGCCAGAATCAAAGCAAAAAAGAATTAAGAAATATATTACAACAAACACATTAGCAATGTGCGGTAAATTACCATTGGAGATTCCAGTTCCTCATGGTAGGAGGGTTTGTGGATAAACACATTTGTTTACTTCCTTTTTCCTGCTGTCTTCTCCAGTGTGTGATTATTCCTCAGTGATATCACAGCTCTCAGGTCTGACGTCATGACTCTTCCCACAGCAACAAAATTGAATCGAGGACCCATTTGAAACCTGGAGTAAAGATAATTTAGAAAAAGTATTTGTCCATTTGTGCCCATAAAATTGATGGGCTCGTACCACTGCTGTTTGGAGGCTGGAATTTGTTTTAATTAGGATGGCACAATCACAAAATGCAGAGGAGCTAGCTGTTATTTTTGGAACAGATACAGCTGCAGGGGAATTGAGAGAGAAACCTGTACAGAACATCCAGATGAGCTCATTTCACACAGACAGAATCACCTGCCCAGGTGGATGGGATATATGGCCCCTGGATTTCCCTGATAAATTCCTGCTATCCCTGATGGAGATCTCCAGTGCAGTCAGCAATTGAAGGGTGTTGGCTGGGTCTGTAAGGACTGCAGTGGGAGCACAGACACTTTAAAAGTAGGATCCTACACTGTACATCCTAAGTGAGGAGTGATGGATTGTGCCTCTCCAGCTTCCTAACATCAAAGCCTGCTTTTCTATCAGTTCCTCACAGATCTACTCACCCTAAACCTCACTTTAACCCATCCTACCATTGGTCACTGTATTGACTTACTCGTGAGTCTCCCAGGGAGGCTTTAATTGAATGTGCAGCAGAATATATAGATCTAAAGAGACAGAGAGGGAGATGATGCTGGGGCAGTGGAAAAAGCTTCAGGAGAAAGTTGCCTCTTGGGAAGGTGATGCTGTGGAAGTTCCTTTGATTCATGGAAACTGGAGAGGGGCTGAGGGTGGAGAAACAAGCTGTAGGCACAAACATGACTGTAAAGTCATGCAGAAAACTGTTAATACAGAGAGGAGATTGAACAAAGACTTGAATCCAAGACGCAAGATTTAGATAGGGGGATATTCCCAGTGAATTTCCTAACACACACACGGAAGCCTTTCAGAAGGAAGACGGTAAGTGAAGGGCAACTCTTAACAAATCCTAAACTGGGTGTGTGAGAGGATGAATAGGACAGCTGGCTGGCCAGTGGTTACTTGTGTATAAATTTTGGTTAAAAGTTCAGTCAGCATGATCACAGTGGCAAGAATTTTGCTGATAGTGAGGTTCCTCTTTGCTCGGGCTCCTGATCCTCAGGGAAGGGATGAAGGTGGCCATGGCCAGCCAAAGTTTAGTCAACTCAGACTCCATCCAACAGCCTTTGCTTGGCTCACGGGGAGGAGGAGGAAAGTTAATCCAGCTGTAGTTGGAGGGGGGATGACTCTCCATTCATCGCATTCATTAGCTCCAAAGCCAAGAGCAGCCCGTGGGATCCCTGCCTCCTTCCCTGGGACCTGGATGTGTCTTTGCCCACCTGCTCCATGGCATTGTTTTCCAACAGTGTGTTCTTGGAGCAGGCTGCAGTTCCAGCAGGGCCTGGGCAGCAGAAGGCCTAGCAGTGCCAAGCTCTAATCCAAGGACTGCGCATGTTCTTTACGGCTGATAAACAAACAGGGAGTTTGCCTGATTTTTGCTTGTTTTGTGTTTTAGCTGAGACTCAGCAAAACCGTCTCAGTACTATGGGATATGCCCAATTCCCAGGAATTTGTGTCTCAATTTGGGGCACGTCATTGCAAAGTTCTCTGCCTCACGCTGGGTTCATTTGGTTCACGTTGATCTCCTACCCATAAGAAAAGCAATCACACATCCTGGGGGCCTTGAAACAAGCTCTGTTGTGATAATTCTGTTTTTCTTCCCTCAGGTTTTGTTTACTCACCTCAGTCTCCTTGCCCAGAGCATGCAAATAATGACAATGCAGATAGGTGCCCCAGGTTGCTTCCTATCCCATTCTTCCTGAAAGGACATCCCCTATTGTTTTTTCTAGGAATTCGAAGTGGTTTTCAGAGACCTGGAGGGACATGTAATAGCTGGTGACACAATGCCTGAGTGCTGTAAAGCAAACAATTTGCCCTCCAGCAAGCACCAGTTCCAGCACGACTGGGGCCAAGTCTGACTTCCCTCCACTCTGAACAGAGTTTCTGCAGTGCATTGTTTGGCAGGTCAAGCACCCTCTCCTTGCTATACTTTCTGAATCCCAAATAAAAGAGACAAAAAATGGTGGCTCTGTAGGATTAGGTTCTCTGAAGATAAAGGTGAAGACTGACAGGTCACAGGGATCTTCTCTGCCAGTCTCGGCCCATGTTTTGATATAATCTTTGGGCATATGAAATAGTGGAAACTTTGCCCACCTATAGATATGTTTATAATGCAAAGATCTGGCTTCCTTCCTTATAAATGGACTTTTAATCACTTGCTGTCTGCTCGAAAATATGGAGCACACACTTCTCGAGTTGAGCCATGGCAGAAACAGGGATGGAGTAACCACAGTGCCAGCCCAGTCCTGGCTCTCCTTGGCCCATACAGTGGTGCTTTAAGATCACAGGATCATTAAGGTTGGATAGGACCTCTAAGGTCATTGAGTCCAGCCATGAACCTTATACTGCCAGGTCCAGTAATCACCACACCTACATGTTTTTTGAACACTTTCAGGGTAATTCCACCACTTCCCCAGGCAGCCTTTCTCATAGGCCAAAGCCTCAGTGACGGAGAGTGCCCAAATTATTAACAGGAAATGTTGGCAGGATGTAAGAGCTCTCAGCCAGTTACTGTCACTACAGTGACATCTTCAAAAGATTCAAGAGTTGCCCTCCACTTGCCAGATAAATCCATTCTGATTTGTCACATCCCTCAGTGATGCTGAGATCCACTTTCTGCTCCAGCCAGACCCTTCCAGCTGCCCCAACTCCCACTGGAGAAATCCTTGCACCTTTTCCAGCATACAGCATATATTTTGCAAAGGCTGGGGAAAGAAGTCCAACTTACCCAGTCAGATTTGGAGGATTCATGGCTCCAGAGCAGGCAGCCCTGCTGATTTGTGAACTGGGAGCAGGCATGCACTTCGTTTGCTTAAAATTGAATGGTTTGCCTGTGTCAGCATCTCCTGCTCCTCCATCCCCCATGACATTTTCTGATTACATCCTTGAAGTGTCATCTGCACACTGCATTTTGGAGAATGGCAGCTGAGTCCTGGGTTTGGAGGGAGACTGGGAATACTGAGGAGGAAGAAAGAAACTTCATCAGCAGAGTCTGAGAGGAAGGTAAAAAAGAGGAAGAGAAAGGAAAATATCAGTCCCAACCTCTTCCCTTCAACAGCAAGGCTCTTGCCTTATTACCTGATGGGGCACAATTGCAAATGTTGGGAGAAGTGCCTGGTAGCCATGGGGTCAGAATGAAAATCAAGGACAGCTTTCACTACCTTTTCTGGGATGAAAAGAGTGGAGGAACTGTGATATAACCCTCAGGACCCAACAGTGTGTTATCAGCAATGCACTGATTGCTGCTTGCACTGACTGCAGAGGTGCTGCTCACCTGCTACTGTTCCCCTCACCACCTCTCCTACAGATCTGGGAAATCTTTAAGGTATGGGATTTGTATCCCTAAATGCAGGGACTTCATCCCACACATGCCACATGGACCCAGAGCCCCATTCCAACCCAGCCCAGGGCCACCAGTCCCTGCCCCAGAGGTTCTGTGGGATGCTGGGGTGCCCTGCCTGTCCCCATCACAGTCCTGCTCTCTGGCTGGGGTGATGGGATGGGTCCCAGGCTGTGGCACTCACCCTGCCAGGTCCCAGCCCCTGGGCAGCTCCCAGCTCTGTTTACACCCTGATACTCTCTTTGAAGGTGAGAAGTGCATGTTGGATCAACCAACTCCAATCACAGACCCCTTGGAACAGAGCTGCTCCCCTGTGTATGTACAGCACTCATATTTCCGATCATCTTGGCTTCCTAAAATAATACTAAGTAATACTTAAAGAAATTTCCCACCCCCTCTGAATACCAAAATTTGTCTGCTTTTGGGATCAGATACCATTTTTTTTCCCTGAACGCATGTTGTTTACCACACAATCCATAATGGATTGTACAAAAATACACTGTTTTATTTTTCTTACAGGCATCCAGCTAATGGATGAAGTAATTTAGCGAGGCTATTGTATTTCATTCAATAGCCTGTATGTAGATTTGTTGTGAAGGATAAAATGTTCCCTCTTCAAACACTAACAATGGGAGCACAGTCTACCACTGACCTTGTACTCTGCTGCTGTGCTGTGTGCGGGGGACAATGGGAGCCCTGGCGATGGGCAATGCAAACACAGAGATGTTTATTTTCAATAGCAGGGACCCATCCTCTTCCACAGAGCATGTGTTGGTGTTCACCTGTATGCAAGATACAAATATGCACAGTATTTAAGGTTTAAATGAATGCCTCTGATTTCTAACTGTCCTGAATAAAATAGTTGTTTGTAAATACCCATTTCATAGGTCTGAAAATTTAAAAACTGTGAGTTTCCACTGCTCTTTGTGTGTGGGTATGTGTACTTTCAACAGCTCTTTTGTGAGGGACCCGGACTTCCTTAGCTCCTCTCAGAAACAGTCGTATTTCTAAAGAGTAACAGCATTCACCCAGACTTTTAAACCCAGTATTTCCTAATTATGGGTGCAGTAAGTTCTGTTGAACCTGTCAAACATTTTCGTATCTTCTGAGGGGGAAAAAGATTAGCTGAACTTCTGATGGTATTATTCTACTCTGTCTGTGAATTAATAGAGAGCATTAATGGAAGTGTTCTCCAGTGTCACTGGGATGGGATCCACTGCATTTCATTAACCACCTGGGAGTTACAGATCTTGTCTGCGCTGGTTGTTCAGGATCTTTCTAAAGGCTATGCACAGCGCTGTACACCTTACAGTGGTTATTCTCACACCAGCTCTGACATCCAGAGAGATGGGGCCAATAATCTGTCTGCTACAGATGTCTGTCACCCTCTGGATTCACCTTGCTGAGACTAAACCCCTAAATTTTAGTTTGCTACATGTAGCTCAGAAACTTTCCTCCAATAAATTAACAAATTAATGAATGTGTCAGTGGCCTGGGGGTAAATGTGGCATATCATTGGTACTCAGCAGAACATGAGTGTTTTCTGAGCAGGCATCAGTTCTTCCAGTCCTTGCACCATCCCCTAAAAGCCATATCCCTGAGAAAGAAACTGCCTGACAGGTTCCCTCTTTCTGCTTTGGCTTGAATGCAAATCAGAGGAGGTTCCACCCAACATAAACACAGTTGGAAAGCACTAGGGATGATACTGTGGCCACATTCCTGCAGATTTTCATACAATCAGAGGTTCATTTCCATTCTGATGTTCCCTTATGTGCCTCTTCGTGAGATTCCTTTCAGGTCAGTGGAGGGTACCAGCTCAGGTGAGACCATACAGGTGTAATGGTAATTCCATGCCCTGAGGCTCTTCCTGGCCCTTAGATAATGCCTAACCTCAAGCCATTAATTGCAGCAGGGGAGCCCTGCTGCTTTTCAAATACTTGGATTTGCAGATACGAACAAACCCAGAGTCCTGTGAAGCTGTTTGCTAAGTTCAGACATCTGACTTGGGTGTCTGATATTACTGGCTGGAACCCCTAAATCTCCTTGTAAAACCAGCAGAGAAAGACTTGAAAAAAAAGGAATCCATGCCAGGATCCTGATTTATCTGTTCCAAATCTGGACAAGCTAATCCTTCTTTGCTGGCTACAGAAGGAGCCGAGGAATCTGACCCACTAAACTTGGATGCCCAGGATGTCTCACATGAGTCAGTGTGAATGAGAGATGATGCATTAAGACTTTATTAGTATCTGACAGCCTTTTGATCATGGCAGGGAGCAGTTACAAGTAAAGACAAGAGGGTGGGATGGGTGCCAGCCTGTCTGACTCTGGGTTTGTTCGAGCACATCTCAGCTCATGGCTGTCCTGCAGCCTCCTCTCCACAGACCTCTTCCTCTGTTAATTACCAGACAGAACACCAAAAGTATTAAAAACTGTGCCTTCCTCTCCTGGAATTTAATTTCTCTAATTTTCCCAACATAAAGTTTATTTTTTGCTGTTGCCAAGATAAAGCTCGCTCTTCCACAAACTCCATCCTCCTTTTGTCTTCACTTCTCCCTGAGCAGCAAAAGTCTACCAGGCCTCAGAGGAGAGATTCTCCTCCAAATCTGTTCCTATCTGCACTCTCCACACTCAAAATCTTGCTCTCCAGAGCAGTGTTTTCCTGGCCCCATGCTGGAAACCTTCAAGCTTCTACAAACTTTGTCCAACCAAGACCCCCACCAGGCTTTCCACAGCTCACATGGAATTTTTTGTAGAGCTCAGAGTACCAAATTTCTCTCCTGAGCAGATGAGGATTGTGACTTCCACTTCAGGCCCCAGAGGTCTAAAAATCTTCCCAAATAACCTTCTCTGAAGAGGCTGCCCTCTCCTCAGGTAGGCACTGATGGTTGCTCCTGCCCTGGGTCACTCTGAGGGTGTAATCATGGAATCCTTAAGGTTGGAAAAGACCTCCAAGATCCTCAAGTCCAGCCCTTGACTGGATATTATCTTGTCAATTAACCATACCACCAAGTGCCTCATCTACTCATTTTCTAAACAGTTCAGGGATGGTGACTCCACCACTTCCTGGGGAGCCTGTTCCAAGCCATGCCACCCTCCTTTCTGACTGGTAAGGATCTGGATTTTGCACTGGCTTTTCCTAGTTGTTCTATGCAGGTTTTCTTTTGTGCCAAGCAGGAAAGATGCCTGGAGAGGGGTACAGTAGGGAAAGCATCTAGAAAACCTCGGTAAGTGTATTTAGGGGGAAAGTGTTCCCACAAGGAGCTCTATTTGACTGGTGGAAAATGTCTTCTTCATTGATAGCAAGTAATGCAAAGCACACTGCCTGCAGCTTTTTCTTTTAATGTAGACATCTGAAAGTGACTGTATGATGGAGGGAGAGAGGGAAAGGTTATGTGTCTTCGCAGGCCCAAAATGGCAGTATAATGAATATAAAAGCTATCCTCTCCTCCTCTAATATATTCACTCGCCATTCCACCCTCTTTTCTAGTGACTGTAAACAACATTTGTCATCAGCAATGGGCTACTTTTCATTATAAAACTGATCTGGAAACTACATTTTTATTTCACGTACATCAGCAGTGACGGGAGAAGAAACAGGCAAGGGGAAAATATATGTCCCTAGCAGGAGAGGGACCTGGGACAAGTGTTGCCTGCACAATTCTGGGATCATTCATACGTCTGGCCTCCAAGACAGAGGATGGTCTAATGCCTCATTAAATCCTACTGAGGCAACGATGATGTATGGGACCCTTTCAATCTTCCACGAAGTAATGCAGTAAAAAAACCCTAATTTTCACGTTTAATGTATTCATTAAGCTATTAGTCTTTCAACAAGAGATTTAATAGCAAATTAACAGTTTTTATGAAAGAAAAAAACAACAACAAAACTCCCCACTTAGTAGAATTACTTTTGTGTCAGAGCACAATGCAGGGTAATGGGCAATTAGGGGTTTTGGAGGGGAGGATGGGAATATGGGTTTAATTTGTGTTTGGTTTATAATTAGCTGGTGCTTGGTGCTTGGAATGAAATGAACTGGATCCCCTTTATGGGGAAGACACTGACTTGGGCAGAAAGCACAGGGGGTGATGAAAAGGAAGAAGATGGGAGGAGCTGGAGGAAGTCAGAGGTTCATCCCTGAAAACCTGTTCTCATGGGGACACATCTTTCCATGCCCAAGGAATACTTTCTTGTGGTCAGACACTAAGGCTGAGTTTGTGTTGCCTTCAGATTAATGCAGGTGTTCCTGGACACCAGCTGGCAGGACAAATTCCTTCCAAGCACAAACAGGTACTGTCAGAACATTTAAAGCTCAGCAAAGTTGCTGTCTTTCTACTGAAACCTGCACTTAAAGTTGAGCAAACTCTCAACTGCTTTGCCTAATAAAGATGGGTTGTTTATTTAGGTCCAAAGCCTGAATTTCAGGCTGCATTCAGCTTGGCAGATATGTGCCAGTGCAGATAGCTGGCACAGGGGCTGTTTTGTAACTTTTAGTTCGTGTAAGTCTCTTGGAAAAAAAAAAAGTCTTAATGAGAACACTGAATTCCAGGGAAGACTTAGGTGAGAGAAAAAGAGAATTGCAAAACCAAGTAGTTGTCTGAACTTGCTGAAAATACATGATACTTTACTTGAAAAGGAAAGAAAGAAGTGGAGCTGTGTTTGTTTCCTTGTTTATTTTTAAATGTCATTTCTAAGTATTCTGTGTCTTTGAAAAGTCAGTTGACAGAATATTGAACGCCAAATCCACAGGATTCTGGGCCCTTTTTTCCTACCCACACAAACTTTAGGGAAAAAAAGTCTTGTTTTTTCTTTTTTTTCTTGTATCAGAAAAAAAATATTTAAGGGATCCTACACTGAGCTTTGATTTTCAGCTGGAGTGAGACAGAAAAAGGGAGAATAGTCTAAAATCAATTTCTTAAAGGTCTGAGGAATCATAAATAGAGTTTGAATCAATATCTCATGTGTGAGAGTTCGTGTGTGTGTTTTCCCTCACACACATTTATTCAAACAACTGCTTTCCCATAACAGAATATTCAATTCCGTAGGGATAATAAATTGGCTTTCCAAAGTGGAATATTAGCATCAGGCAGTGGATCCTTTACATCTGCTTTTCCAAAACTTTTCTCCCCACAGAGAATTCTCTTCTGTTCTTGACACTGATTTTATGTAGCTGTTTATGCACTGACATTCAGGCCAGGAAAACAGCCCTTATAAAAGGGCTTTTGTGCAAATTCTGAGAACTAGCCTAAAATTAAGCAGGCACTTAAGCCTTGTCACAACTAGGTAATGCAGCCACATTTCAGTGACACATCTCAGTGTCCCTGAATTTCTGCAGGTGAGGTTGAGTTAATTCTTGTATCACCATGGGCTCAAAGAGAAGTTTTCCTGCCTAAAAATTCAGGAGGATCCTTAGGACACAAGGGTGACCATGTTTGCATCCCGGAGCATGGTGTTCTGTGTGCTGCTCTTCCAATATTTATCCAAGGTAATGGATAGTAGTAATAAGACTTTGCACATCAGGGACGTGCAGTTAGAATTAACCAGCTGCATGTGCAGCTTGGCTGGGGGAACTCCTGGCAGAAGGTATCAGGGATTATTCCAGATGTTTCAAAGTCAGAGATTCTGGGCTGCTGTTTGGCTATAAAGCAGAGGCACAGAGCACATGCATCAGCCAAGGAGGTTCCTCCCTGGAATGCAGCTGAGCTATTATAGAATCATAGAATCCTAAAATGGCTTGGGTTGGAAGGGACTTTAAAGCTCTTCCCATTCCACCCCCTGCCAGGGGCAGGGACACCTTCTCCTATCCCAGGGTGCTCCAAGACCCGTCCAGCCTGGCCTTGGACACTGCCAGGGATCCAGGGGCAGCCACAGCTTCTCTGGCACCCTATGCCAGGCCCCCACCACCCTCACAGGGAAGAATTTCTTTCTAATATCCAAACTTTGCCCACCCTCTCTCAGTGTGAAGCCATCTCTCCTTGTCCTTGTCACAAGCCCCTCTCCAGCTCTCTCAGAGCCCCTTTCACTACTGAAAGCTGCTATAAAGTCTCTCCAGAGCCTTCTCTTCCCCAGGATAAACAACCACCACTCTCCCAGCCTTTCTTCATAGGAGAGGTGCTCCAGCCTTCTAATAATCTTTGTAGCCCCCTCTGGACCTTTTCCAACAGGTCTTTCTTCCCATACATATTAGTGCCAAAGGCTCCATTGCTCTAATATGCAACAGCTTCTCGGACATGATGCTGAAACACCACTTTGGACATGGATCTCCAAGTCGGAGGCTCCTGACTGTCTGGTCCCATGGCAGCAGAAGCAAGGGATGCTCTCAGTGTTACCCTGAACCTTATGCAGCTGTCAGCTCCTACTTCTCATGCACTGGAAGCCAAATGCTATTTTCCCACTAATCCCTTTCCCTGTCTTCCCCCACTGAGCCATTCCAGCAAGGTGGGGGTGGATTCAGCTGTGTCCAGTGCTGTGACCACAGGTCTGTGGGGGCTGGAATCAGTGACACAGGAGTGACATGGAACATGGAGGCTCATTGCACCCGGCTCCAGCTCTCTGTGTGGAAGATGCATCTCAGTCTCATCTTGTCAGCTTCTCCTCTTCAAGCAGCTTGGTGTGTGGGCTGCTGCCTGCTCTCTAAAAGCTTCTGAGATATTTGTAGCTGCTCTTCTTGTTCTGATTTTGCTGGAACAAAAATAATTACTGAAAGGACAGGGGGAAAAAAAGTATGTATGCATATATATATGCATTCTGAAAAACCAGTCTGAAGTGTGCCACAGGACTGCACTGGGTTTTGAAGGAATGTCATAAAGGAGACAGCTTTGTTCTTGCTGCACACTGAAGGTCCTGAATTAGGAAAATACCACAAGAGAGACATTGCAGGTTTTGGAAACTACACCAGGACCACAGCTCTGACCTGGAATTTCATTAGTCTCCTATGTACCTGGCATGCAATGGTAAGGAGGCGGGAGTCTGCCAATTTGTAAGGGTTATGGTTGAGTGTATGGCTGGAGGGCTGATCCTATCCAGCTAATGCACATTGCTGATATAATACTGAGTATTTCTTCTGTCAGATCTTCAACTTTTTGGGATTAATTTCACATATACAGAGAGAACTTGCGACTTTCACGACTTTTACTTACCTGGGTGTAATGACAGATAAGGCAGATGTGCCCATTTCCCTGCTTGCCCGGGTGCTATGACTAAAGATATTTTAAGCCCTTCCAACCTCAAATCAAAGAACTGTTTTAAATTTAATCTTGGAACACTTTCAGCTGAGTTTAAGGGTGAAATTTGCCTAATGAGAGTCCTCAAAAGTGAGCTCGGGTGGGACTGAAATGAAGTTTCAGCTTTTGCGATGGGTCATATCCCAGGAGTTAAATTCTCCCTGTCTTGGGCAAATTTAGCAATCACTTTGCCTCTGAGAGATCAGCAGCAAAAATTACTGCACACACGTGCCTACAAAATCTGTCTCCCTGTTATCCCTCCCTCTTTGAAGCCCAGCAAAAAGCTGGGACTGGCACAGCCAGCCTGATGTAATTGAATTTCCCTGCCTCTTGCATTATATTTTATCAGGTGATGGCTTGGAGGGATTTACATTGCACAGAGCTGCTGAGGAGAGTGGCTGAAAAATGGTGTGAAAATGCTGATAAATAGTTCTAAATGAAAGCAATTTTAGCAAGAGCACCTGTAGGCAGCCTTGCTCTCCTTTTTGGTGACTATCACTCCAAACTGGGAACTTCCAGCAGCAACAGGCACACAGAGAGAGAGAGGTCCCACACAGCACCTGAGACTGCAAGAGCCAAGGACTGGCTTTTCTTTGCCTTGCTATTGAGCTGGGTCAAATTAGGGGCCAGATTAAAGCCCCAAATCTCTGCTGCTGACCCATTCATGGCTTCTTTTTCCCTTGTTAATTGGAAGCAGATGAAGGACATTGGGGTTAACAGCCCTGGGTGACGCAGCTTTTCCTCTTCACACTCATCTACTGATTGGAATAAAGGTGGGGGCAACCGCAGCTCCTCTCAGCTATACCTGAGCTCTGGTTCCTGAGACAAACACCTTAAGGGCCAGGTGACTGCTAGAGAAACTCAGACTTTGGTCTCCTCCATTGTGCTTCAAGTTTCATGCAGTTCATTTTGAGATCAGAGAAAGGAACTTGTAAGAGGTGCAGCTAAAGCACCACTGCGTCAAGTGGTCACTGGTTGGTGGAAAAAAGTTTCTTTCCAGGTTATTATTTTTTGATATTTGGATTGAGACCAGTTTCAAAGGTCTTTTGAGATACACTTAACGCAAGAAGAAATGGCTGGGACAATTTCTAGGCTTGCACTAATGGAAATGACATATGGAAATATGAAGCGGAAAGTATTTTTGTTTGGTTTTGTTTGTTTGGGTTTTTTTATTGTGTCTACCTCCAAGTATATATGGAAATAGCTCACTCCAGCTCCTTGTATTTAAGGATCCATTTGTGCTGCTGCCTCAGCTCCTCCTGTGGAAGGCAGTGAGTTGAAAGAGTGATTTAGACACTGTTAACACAAACGAGAGGAGACAGGCCAGTACTTAGCACGACAGACTCCTCAGAAAGTGTGGACAGGGAAAAGCTGTTTCTTTTCTCTCTGTCGTTTCCCCTTTGCAGACTGCAGATGAGAATTTCATAGCACAATAATTCAAGGAGCAGGAACCCCCAGGTAATTCAGCTGCCAGTCCTTAGAGTACGTGCCCTTCGTGGCACAGCTCCGTGTGTACGAGCAGATGCTGTGTATCAGTATATAAAATAGAGGGGGATTGCGAAGAATGAGTTGCAAGGCATATTTTAAGTATCCATTGCAAGAATTCACAGGGAAACCCAGAAAACACAAAAATGAGAGGGGCTGAGTGGTGAAGTTGCTGTTCTTTTCAATCTGTGTCCTAAAATAAAGGAGGTATTGGACAGTGAAGTAAAATGGGTTATGGGGCAGCGGGCTGGCTGTAAGCCATGTTTAAAGTATAAAAAACAAATAGAAATGCAGATCCATAAAGCCTGAATTAAAATCTAGTGTGGATCTCAGTTTTTCCCAACTAATAACCACATTTAAATCTAGTTCTTAGAAGTGTGTTTCAGTTTCAAACCAAGAGGCAAGAAATGGCTTCATCTACTAAAGTGAGATTCACCTCTGTACAGAACACTAGGAAAAAAATCTTTGCTCCACATGCTACAAATTTATTTTGGGTAAACTTATGTAATTAATGAATGAATTAATGTATTTCTGCTTGCTCTCCCTTTATAGGAGCGAATCTGGCCTCAGTACTCAAAATCATGTTTTTCAGATCAACTTGACCTGTGTTATGGTGTCCACCCTTTGGGTACACAGGAGAAATCCCTCCAGCTTCATTTTAATACCCTGGGCAGCACCTGAATTTCTGATTAGAGTGAGTAGACCTTTTTATAATTGTTATTATTATTTTCCCTCCCCTAGAATTTCTGAGGAATAGGATTATTCTCCTAGAAATAGTTCTATTAATATTTCTGAATGTAACTGGTTACATTGACAAAAGGGAAATTGTGGTATTATATTTTGAGTAATTCCTTTCCATTCCTTTCCTTACTAAAGTGCCTGCCCTCTCCATGTGGCTTCCCCTTTCCCCGCCCCTAGTTCTAGCCACTCCCTTGGGTTTCTCCCATTGGTTCTGTTACCCCAACTCTGCCCTTGTACTGCCCCTATGCCCTGAGACCATTCGTCCATGTGCTCTCTCCGCCCCCCTGTTCCCCAAGATAGGGACTCTAAGTGAGGTGCTCGCTCTCTCTGCTTTGGGGACCAGTGAGGCACCAGCCTCTCTCCCTCTGCCCTGGGCACCATGCCATGTGCTGGCCCTCTGCCTCTGGGGGCCAGCACATGTGCTGGTCTTAGACTTTGGAGAGTTAGCATGGAATAAAGACCTTCTGCAATCTCCACGCAAGAGAGCCTTCTCGCCTCCTTTACCTCCACCATGCTGTTGTGGGCTGACAATTAACTGAGATAACTCGGGCTGCCAAATGGCTGCAGGAAGGCAGAACAGCCGCTCTCCCTAGGATGGCTCTGTGGTGCTCTCTGGAAGGTTGTGGCCTGCCATACCAATGTAGGAAACCACGCACAACAACAAATGGCTGCCTGAACGTGGGGCCTCTGAAAAGAGGTGCCTTAGAGAGCATCCCTGCAGCTGCTGCTGCAGGAGAGAAGTTGCCTTTTAGAAGCCACAGCCAGTAGCCTCTTGAGGAAAGTCGTGCTTTCAAAGGAGGTCGGCTGGACTGTGGCGGACCACCCCGAGTGTTTTATTTTGACTCTCCGTCAAAGGTAAGCCCTTGAGGGGAGCCTACTGGAAAGCCCCGGTGCGAGGGGAGCCTGTGGATGGCCTGGTCAGCCTGGTACGGGGGTCGTTTTTTCTTTTTTATTTTAATCTTTTTGCCTTTGGGGTGGGTGGAGTGTTGGGGGTGGGTTCTTGTCGAGGTAAAGGGGGTCGTGCTTCATGCTAAGCCTCGGCAAGAAAAAACCCACCTCTAACAAGAGAAGATGCAAGTATAGTACCCCCTTTTTGGGAGATGTTTTTCTTTAAAATTAGCTGTGCATGGGGTGTTCCTGCATGCGAGGAATAAAAAGAATTAACCCTTGTTTTGTTTCACTTAGTTATCTGGACACTAATGACCACCTCCATCGCCTCTTTCCCTCTCCCCTTTTCCCCAGTTTGTTCCTTTGTTACCCTGACCACATGGCAGCAGCCATTTTGTGGAATTGCAACCCCCCTGTCTCTTCCCCTTCCCTGTCTCCCTTATCCCCCTTATCCTNGTGCTTTCAAAGGAGGTCGGCTGGACTGTGGCGGACCACCCCGAGTGTTTTATTTTGACTCTCCGTCAAAGGTAAGCCCTTGAGGGGAGCCTACTGGAAAGCCCCGGTGCGAGGGGAGCCTGTGGATGGCCTGGTCAGCCTGGTACGGGGGTCGTTTTTTCTTTTTTATTTTAATCTTTTTGCCTTTGGGGTGGGTGGAGTGTTGGGGGTGGGTTCTTGTCGAGGTAAAGGGGGTCGTGCTTCATGCTAAGCCTCGGCAAGAAAAAACCCACCTCTAACAAGAGAAGATGCAAGTATAGTACCCCCTTTTTGGGAGATGTTTTTCTTTAAAATTAGCTGTGCATGGGGTGTTCCTGCATGCGAGGAATAAAAAGAATTAACCTTTGTTTTGTTTCACTTAGTTATCTGGACACTAATGACCACCTCCATCGCCTCTTTCCCTCTCCCCTTTTCCCCAGTTTGTTCCTTTGTTACCCTGACCACATGGCAGCAGCCATTTTGTGGAATTGCAACCCCTCTGCCTCTTCCCCTCCCTGTCTCCCTTATCCCCCTTATCCTCAGGAGAGATCAGAAGCACAAGGGTATGGCCGTCCCTCTGCCCATTCTGAGTCTCCCCTGTCCCTGCACCGAGCTGGGACTGATCACCCCGGGCCGGGCGCTCCCCTCACCCACCTCCCGACCCCCCAATATCTCGCTGTGTCAGCACCAGTTTCAGCGAAGATGGCAGCGTCATATGGCCCCACCATAGTGCTTCTTCTTCCCCTTCATATTTTCTGCGTCTGCCAAAACCCCTGGCCCCTCCAAACTCCGCCCCCTGCGTTGGGACCCCTCCCCTGCATCGATGGTGTAACCGTGGCAGCCCCTCCCCTTCCCTTGGGACATCCCCTCCCCTTTAACCCCTCTGGGGCGTGCAGGGCGGGGGGGCAGGAGCGCGGGGCCAGGGCCGCAGGCACGTGGGGCCGGAGCGGCAGCGAGAGGGGAGGCCCGACCCCGGCACTGGACACACGGGGCCAGGCCGCCTACTTCCCATGCGGCGCCTGCCGAAGCCAGGAGCGGAGGTGGCGGCAGCGTGGGGGGGGGGCCAACCCCGGTGCTGGCCCCACGGAGCAGGGCACTGGACACACGGGGCCGAGCCGGCCCCAGGACAACGCGAGACCTCCCCCAGGGAGAATCAGTGCGGAGCCGTGCCTCCACACACCACACAGCGCGGGCGCGGAGATGCAGCCCCCTGCCCTCTCTCTCCAGTTCACCACACTCTGACACCAGAAGTACAGCGAGCAGCTACCAGAAACGTGCCATCTTAGCAACCCCAGCAAAGAATCTACAAAGTAGCTGCGGTGTGAAAGCTCAGCCAACCTCCAACCTTCAACACCAACCAGCAACCTCATCATTTTGCATTGTTTTACCATTTTTCTGTTGTATAAAAATTAACTGTAAGGGTCCTTCCCTTTTCAATTTAGTAAGAAAGGGGAAGATGTGGTATTATATTTACCCATTCCTTTCCTTACTAAAGTGCCTGCCCTCTCCATGTGGCTCCCCCTTTCCCCACCCCTAGTTCTAGCCACTCCCTTGGGTTTCTCCCATTGGTTCTGTTACCCCAACTCTGCCCTTGTACCGCCCCTATGCCCTGAGACCATTCATCCATGTGCTCTCTCCACCCCTCTCTTCCCCAGGATAAGGGGCTTCAGGTCCTGTGCTCGCTCGCTCTGCCTCTGGGGATCAGCGAGCCACCAGCCTCTCTCCCTCTGCCTTGAGCACCATGCCATGTGCTGGCCCTCTGCCTCTGGGGGCCAGCACATGTGCTGGTCCTAGACTTTGGAGAGTTAGCATGGAATAAAGACCTTCTGCAATCTCCATGCAAGAGAGCCTTCTTGCCTCCTTTACCTCCACCAGATGTTGTGGGCTGACAGCTAACCGGGATAGCTCAGGCTGCTGAAAGGCTGCGGGAAAGTGGAACACCCGCTCTCCCTAGGATGGCTCTGTGGCGCTCTCAGAAAGGTTGCGGCTTGCCATGCCACCACAGGAAACAACGCACAGGAAATGGCTGGAGATTCTGGGATAAAACAGAATCTCTTGTGCAGTTCTCTAGATTAAAACCATCAGACAACAAGGTGGATTCAGAAAGTCAAAAGGAGAAATGTCCTGTGACAATAGAAAAATCAAAGTTTTCCAGATACCTGCTTGGGTGATGAGTAAATCTATAAAGAAAGGGACTGATCAGCAATGAGAACAACATCTCAGATGAGCTGGGGAGATAAGGTGAGACTTGTAAAATGTCAAGGTTTTAATTTCCTTGTGAAGGAGGTCCTTCATAGAGGAAATTAAAACAAACAGTAGGAATTCCTTACCCATAGTAATAAGGAGTTTATAATGAGACAAGAAGCACTAACACCATGCAGGAAGAATGGGCCAAGTTAGAAAGTGATCTGCATTTGTCCTAAAAACAAAACGAATTATTCTCTTTCAAATTCAGTGAGGATGTTGCTAATGACTATGGTGTAATGGCAGGGTGTGAATGGGAAGGAGTTTATGGACATTTAAATTACTCTAGCTGAGGTGAAAGTAAAATTCAAACTTCTTGATGTGATGATAAAGAGAGGAACAAACTGCTTTTGTTTCTGATTTCTGAAGGAGCACTTTTACAGAGTGTTGGTGCAGTAGCAGGTTGATATTATTTGATACAAGAATTGTAAGCACATGAATTTTAGAAAAAAAATGATCAAGGCATTTGCAAGTCCATTAGCGTGTCCTCTGTAATTTGCAAAACCAACTTAGAATGGCAGAGTCATTAAAACCGTGTCAGATGGATCACAATACCTTTTCTGGGAAAAGATCAGGAAAGAACAGTGTGGTATCTTGCTTTGAGAAGTTAACTAATTTTTATCTATTTGGTGTAATTTAGATCTGATTCCAAATAAGCCAGAAACATTTGAGACATACAGTATGAGAAATTTTCACTAAGGCAGAGGTAGGTAAAGTGAAGTTAAATCTGATCAGAAGAGTGTTACTGTTGTTGTGGTACTTAGCTGGTGGTAGAAGCTGTTGCTTTTCCCTAAGAATTCCAGGCTCAGGAACTCCTGGCGGTGTTCAGCACCTCGCACGCAGCTTCTCTCTCACCCGTGCGATGGAGGCACGCGGCCAAGCCCACACAGAGCTGCTAGCTCTGGCAGTATCAGGAGCAAAGAGTCCAGAGATGGCCCTTGCTAGGTATCCGATGTTTATTTCTGACCTGCTCCCAAGCAGGCCAGGTAGCAAGAGGGCGGGCCCCGCCTGCCAGCTTCTTTATCAAGGGACACAGACAGGGGAGGGACAACAGCTGAGGGCCAATGTGGTGTGACCCAGGGTTAGAGTGACCGTCTGGCTGCTGGCCAACCAGGGGGACCTTCCTCACACAGGTCACAAGACCAGGTGAGGGGATTTGGCTATCTGACTTGTGGGGGGTGTTAGATCTCTGAATTCAGCCACCACCGAGCTGCTGAGCCCCCTGGTCCCCCCGCCATCCCAGCTGGTGGCTCGGGGAGTACAACGTTACAAAAAGAGAATTTCTCCAAGAAGGGAAGTATTTCTGTGAGGATGGTTAGTAGTGAAATTCTTCAACAATCTTGTCTGATCCAACTTCACATTTTCATTAATAATGGTAATTACCAGTGATGAATGGTGTTGGAAAAAGCTGGTATAAACTGGGCGGAATTTGTTCATGCTAAAGTCCTAATGAGCACTGGACAAGTGACCTGAGAAATCTCTGTAGGAAAAACAAAGTTTCTGAGTCTGAGGAACACCTGGAGATGTTAGACAAGCTTAGAAGGGTCTGCTGAGGGATCAGGATGTGATGGAATTGCAGAAAAGACAAATTCTAAGATGCCTTGGGCAACGTGTGTCTAATAAAGCAAGAGAAATGGAAATATTTTTGTATCAGAGCCTGGTACACATTCATCTGTAGTGCCAGGTACTGTTCCAGACATCCGTGCCTAATGTAGACTAATCCAGGTAAGGGCAGGTACAGAGAAGGACTGATGGGATAATCAAGTGGATGGAGAGGCAAAGACTGGAATTTTTAAGACAAGTAAACAACTGCTGTTACTAAACAGAAAGTGTTGAGGGGTATGTGAAAAAGATGAACAGAAGGATTCAAAATGCCAGAGAAGGAGATGATTTGTTAAGCTCAAGGGTAACATTGACACAAGAAGAAATGAACGTCAACAAGCCACGATTAAATTCAAGCTGAAAAATATAAGCAGGCAGCTCAAAGTCAGAAGAAAGAGCAAAGCCTTTCCAGGGGAGAGAAAAACTGAGATTCTTCCCACCAAACTACAGACACTAAATGAAGGTATTTACCCTTGGGATTTATCACGCTAAAAGACACCCTTTGACTAATGTGAAGAGCCTCCTCCAGGGTGTGACTCAGATCTTGGGTGTGTTGAATCAGCTCAGAGGTGTCTCTCCTCACACTGACCTGAGGTTTAAGGTGGCTCATATCCACTCCTGGTTCCTCAGATCCTTAAAGAATGATGGGTGATTCTGCAAATGGAAAGGCTTAATTAATTCTCAGATGAAGGATGATTATTTTAAGGATATTATGTGGAGTGCGTGCACAATATTATAGATTACCTGCAAGAGAAAATGCACAATTTTGAAGGCTCAGTTCTGGTTTAGGTCAGATCCTGCAAAGTTCCTACATGTTGATATAACGTGAAGTACCCTCACAGCCAGCCTTGTCTTGCATTTAAGGCCCGAAAACATTTCAAAAGGAGGGTTAGACTTCCACAGATACTTTGTCTTAACTGTGTGCAGTCTCTGGATTCTGATTGAACGTGGGCTCAGGTGTCACAAGAAATCATGGGAAGTTTAATTTTGGGAAGAAGGATGGACTGTTCAGTGTCTGTGGGCAGTAGGTTTTGTCTCTGTTGGAGAAAGAGTAGAATTATTGACTTCCAGCTTGTAGAAATGGAGTTTAGATTTATTATAATGAGTTTTCTTAATTTTACCTGGATTGCTGAGCTGTTCATAGCAGGGGTGAAGTGGTGCCAATCTTTTGGCCGTAGGTGATCCTATCACTCTATTTCACAATGGATAGTGGCATGTTTTTTGGGATATAATAGTGTAGCTTTCTCCTGATGGTAAAGAAATTACATTTCATTCTCTCAAGCCTAACCAGATCAAGCTTCTGTGACTATGTTTTGCACAGCAAAACATTTAAATGCTCCTTTCCAGGCCTCTCACTGATCTCTTTCTCCATTTTATAAAGTAGTGCTAATTTGAAGGCATTTTAAAGCACGCAAGGAAGAAAACTGCAAGCGGAAGTTTGAGGGTGATGGGGCCTCTGGTGAGGGTGAGGAGGAGGAAAGGGAATCTCTATAATGCTGCCCTTCCAGGGATTCTGCCATTAGCTGATGCATTATTTTTCTAAGATCATTAAATAACCCCTTAGAACTGTGAAAAGGTCAAAAGACAGGGGAAGGAGCTGAAGCTGCCTGTGGATTTTTGTTGTACAGCAATTTCCTGAGGAATTCCAATCTGAGGAAGGAAGAGGGGGATGGAAGAGTCAAGAAAGGACGGGAGTGGAAAAGAACTGCTGTTTTTTCTGTTGATCTTTTTATGTAAATAAATGTTTATCCTCAGACTTTTCCCTTACAGTACTCATCTATCCAAATCCCATTGTAACTCACCTGTAGTAGCTGCTCTCTGGTGAAGCCACAAGTTGTTGTTTACAGCAAACAACAAATTGTAATCATTTTCGGATCAGCTTAGATGTGGGGTTGATGTCTTTGGCCAGCTCTGAATGTCTGGGGCAGGAATTATAAGTCTTTTTTTGTTCTTGCTCTAGGAAGCCCAGATCTCATCAGAAACACCACATGCAGGAAGGTCTGAGGTATAAAGATCATTTGTCACTTTTTAATGGGTTTGTATTTTAAATCACATTCCACGACATACAGATATGTCTTTGGAAGTCATAAACTTTCTAAAGAGATAGGGAGAAAGAAGTACAGAGGAACAAGGTTTTCAACTCCACTGATGCTGTGGGAACCTGGAACATAAGGAACATCTTTGCCTGTTCACAGATCTGTCCCTTACGTAGTGCAGTCAAATTCACTTGAACAAAGAAAATGTTTCCTTTTAACTGGTTGTTGTTTCTTAACTTATGAAAGAGAAGACGCTTGTTTTCTTTCCTTTTTTGCTTTTGCTTTGCATTGCAAGGTGAGTTTTCAAACTGAAGTAATAGAAAAAATCAAGATTAATGTTGCCTGATCAAATAAGAATCATAAAGTTCGCCCCTTCGCAGAGCAATGGATGATATCTTTGGTACTTTTTATGATGTTAATATGACACCAAGGTGAAATGTGAACCTGGAACATAATGTAAGCAAGAATTTATGGTGAATCAATGAGCAAAGAACATTATTTGGGTCCACTGCTCAAGGAAACTCTCAAAAAAACCCAAATCCCTTCACTTTTTTTGTACAGTTCACTGAGGCTCGTCCAGTGAACCAGTGCCACAAACACAGAACCTGCCACAGGATTTGATGCAATGTTGCCCCCTTCTTCAAAAAGAAATTACTCAAAAATTCTGCAGAAATGAGAATCCAAGAAATTGGATTATATATGAATAAATACATAGTGTTGTGACATTTAAAAATTTTGGGGTTTTCAGAATGAATGAATATAAAGTACAAATTTCTGCCCTTTGCCTTTAGAAAACTGGGAGAATGTGTGTTTATTTATCTCAATGCAGAAATTGTGTGAAAGCCTCATTTGTATGGGTCAGAAAGAGAACGAGATTGTTTTCTAAATTCAAGGTTATTCCCATATAGGACTAGATTTTAGTAACTGGTGTTCTAGTGCATTAAAGTGAATCCACAATGCTGCTGATAGGGTCTGTGTGCAATCAGTTCTCCTATCTGGATGTCACAGCACTCTATTTTGCCTTTTTTTAGGCTTATTAATCTTGTTGCTCTGCTGAGAGTGCATCAGTGTAGCAGTTGGACTCTGCAAGTGCAAATCCCGCGAGTAGTTTCACTCAGCTCTACGAACCACATTTGTCTTTGGCAGCCCATGAATAAGAGCTGTTTTGATGTTGTCAGTGTCCAGTGCAGATTTGGTCTTTGCCTGGACTGGGGAAACACAGGCAAACATTCCATGTTTCTGCAGGTCTTTGGGCAGATCCTGGCCTGTAGGATGGGGGCCAAGACCCTCCAGGGTTATTTTTCCAAGCCACATGCACAGCAAGGGTCTATGGAGAAAGCACAGAGAAGACTGATCACTTGACCCTAACAGGGAATTGGTTCTGTCCATCCATTTCTGTCCACAGGAAGCCCAGGGAGTGGTTAACCTCAATTTATCCACTATAACTCATGCAGCAGATTCTGTCAGGGGTTTTAAGAACACAGAGCAGGGAAGGGATGCTTCGTGTTTACAGAAGGATTGAGATTGAGGTCAGTGGGATTAGGGTGTTCATCCTTGCTGGGCACAGTTACAAATCCCAGTTGGCACTGCTTGTCTGAGTTCACACAGAACAGGAGAGCGATGTCTCAGTGTTAGGATGTGGATTCCCCCACGCAGGAGAGTGTGAGGGCACAAGCAGCACATCTGTAAAGTGGGGGAAGTGTTTGGCAGGCATTTCCCTTGGGATTAGCACTTGAGCAGAGTGGTGTGTGGAGCCAGAGTAACACATCTCTATTTACTGAGCAGATTTTCATGTTCGGTTGTGTGAGCGAGTAAGTACAAGAGCGAGAGAAGCTTTTCCGGCATTGGAACAGTTTCTTTGTCAGTTCTATGACTCCTCCATTTAATTCCACAAATCTGCTGTAATCAGAGTGGCTTCACCCATCAGCTCAACGGAGAGCAAGCATAGGAGGGAGGAAGCATCTCTCTTTCCAGCTTTCTGTGTTCTCAGGCATTGCATCAAAGTGGCATGGAGCCTCCTGGGAAGGGGATTTGCTATCACTCATGTCAGTCCCAGCCACATTATGTTTATGGATATGATAGACTGAATACTAAAATTACCATTTGCACAAATGATCCCACAATTCCTTCAGGTCTACTGTGTCTCTTTAATAGTCCAATCTTTCAATAATGAAGTGGAGATCAGTCAGGACTCCCTGAAAATCCCATCTTTTTCTTTCATTTCTCTCTTTTTTTTTCTTCTCCTTTTTTGGGGACCTTTTTATTGCACACATTTTTTTCATCCTTTCTCTGAGCCGGATCCATTTACCAAGTGGTTTTAAGGGAGATCAAGAATGAGATTCTCAATATTCTGTTAATACCCCAGAAGTAGCAATGTGGCAGACAATTCATTGCTGCTTGGGGCAGTGAGTCATGCAGAATTCAGAAGTTTGGGAATTACACACAGGGAAGAGCGATGCTATTCATGAGGCCTCAGAAACAAATATAGTGCAGGAATGATACCTCAGAAAGCAGACTCTCCTTCCTTAATGCTATTCACTGCATGCCCTGCTGCATCTCCTTTCCATGATACTTCCTGAGGGTAATACCCAGAGAAAAAACAGTTGCCTGATAGTGCTAAATGCAAGAAATTATTAATTGCATGGATCAAATGAAGGTCTGGACTAAGGTCTAAGCAAAAATGAGGAGGGTTTGACCCCAATGAGGAGGGTTCTATTAGAGTTTTATTCACCTGTTTCTCAGGAAAATAAAAATTCTCTCCCTAAGAATCAAAATTACTTTTTGTGAAGTGAGTTTTTAAAGACTCAGTCATGGTTAAAGGGTGTAAGGGAGAGTCAGTAGGAGAGGGATGTGCAAAGCAACATCATGTGCAAAGGTTTGAAGATAACTCTAAAGTTATTGGTGTGACAAAGAATTCAGTGGGCATGGACAGACACTGAAATCATGGCCATGGTCCTTGACAGTAGACATAGTCTGGAGAGGTGATGGGAATCCTGCTGCCAATAACAGAAATTCTTGTCAATCATATTTAGCAAATGGTCTGGGGAATCGGGAGCAATAAAGAGACTGTGCCCTAGGAAGGAATGGTGCTGTGTATGATGTACCCTTGCTTGGACTGCAGCCCACAGGGTCTGAGCCACAGGTTGAGGTGCTGCCAATCCATAAAGCTCTATGAAATCCATAAAACTCCATGAAAGGAGCTTTAGGAAAAATATTTGGAGAAATTTCATTGTGTAAAAGGTCATCAAGCACTGGAACAGGCTGCCCAGGGCTGTGGTGGAGTCACCATGCCTGGAGGGATTTAAAAGATGTGTAAATATGGCATTTGGCAACATGGTTTAGTGGTGGCCCTTGCAGTGCTGGAGGAGTGGTTGAACTTGATGGTCTCAGAAGTCTTTTTCAGCCTAAGTATTTCTATGATTCTAAGTCAGGGGACTGGACTCTCACTAGGGTTTGATGGAGCTGCACCAGCATATATGAATGGAAAACCTGGACTGGCTTTTTCACTTTGCATTCATGCATTTGTTGATTTTTGTATCTCAGCATTTCATTCTGTCCTCCCACTTGCCCATTTTTCTCCTTCACTCTCCTTCTGTTACATGCAGTGCTTTTCTCTGTCTCTGTCGCCCTTCTCCTAAAATCTTCCTTCCTATTTTATTTGACACATTTTCTTTTATCCTTTTTCTCTTTGCCTCTCTTCACATTAGTATGCTGTTACTGCTTTCAATCAAAACACGGAGATGGTCCTGCTGAGGGGAAATGATGCCCTGGACATAAAACAAGACTATGGTCAAAGCCATGAGCTTTCAGGGTGAACACAGTCCCATTCAACCCCTAAACATCAAACTGTTGTGCTCAGGGACTGTTTTCTGCCTGGAAATCAATTTGCTGGTTTTTCTGGGAGACTGTGCGAAGTACAAGAAGCAGCTCAGAAATTTCAGCAATCTCTGGGTGGAAGATTCCACTCTTAACTTGGAAATCCCCCATCTCCCACCTGCATCTCCAATGGTGGGAAGCTGCCGATGTATTTTTTGTTAATTATTTCCCCTGTTGCATTTGCTCTGTTTTCTTGATTATATTAACATGGCTCTTCTCACTGCTTGTGCTCAGCTGCCTATTTCTCATTTGTGCTGTTTGATGGGTCGTGGTAATCTGTGTGCACCCAGCCTGCTGTGCTCTGGGATTTACTGATGGGAGCTCCTTGTATGCAGAGGCTGTTGGCAGTAAAAGGATAGTGAAAATAAAAACCTCCTTGACCCTGGCCAAGCAGCAGAAATCTCAGCTATGGACAGTGGTAGTTCCACCCTCCTCCATAGGATGGGCAGGAAAGAGCCCACAGAGGAAGAGGAAAGTGGAAAGAGCAGGGGAGGTAGGGACTTGGGGTGTAGAGGAGCTCCAGTGACTGCAGAAATGAGAGTACAGTTTGTGCAGAGGATCTGCTGAGAGCAGCCACCAGAGGCTGAGGCACATCACCTTCTCCTGGGCAGCACCATAAGTGCTGGGAAATTGTGCAACAAACCCAAATTAAATTTGAGTGCCTAAAGCAAAGCACTTAAATCCATGCTTAATGGCCTAATTCCCAGAAGAGTGCAGTCCATGGACCCAAAAGGCTCACTCTGACACATGAGTGTAGCCTTGAGTGTATTTCTGTGTCTTCTAAGATGAAGTATTTTAGGATGAGTTACTGCCATGGTTTAACCACAGCCAGCAAATCAGCCCCATACACTCACTCTCCCTTGGCAGGATGGGGGAGAGAATTGGAAGGTAAAAGTTAGATAACACATGGGTTGAGATAAAGGCAGTTTAAAAGGCAAAGAAAAAGTCACAAATACAAGCAAAGCAGGGGCAACTTGTGCCACATTCTTCTGGCAGTACCAGTGCCAGGTGCTCAGCAGGGCCCAGCACGAAGACATCCCAAGGGACAGGGAAGGTGCTCTGCTGCCCTGTGTAACTTGGCAGCACTCCACACCACCTGAGAACTGCACTGAATTGGTGTTTGTAATCCTTCTGCAGGGTTTCACTGGAGCAGGAGGAACAGGGCTGAGCTGAAAGGGATTAGCAGGAGCAATTTCCAGGCAGGGATCTTATTGGTTAGGACACACCAGTCTGTGGCTGTTAGAGTCTGTGATACAAAGGCAAATATCAATGACCTAGTCCAGACCAAGAGAACTGCAGTGTCTGTTACCTTTTACTCATGTTTGAATAGCCAAAAGTTTCTTTAAACTACTTGTTCCCCATTGTTTGACCATTATTAACTTAAGCAGTTTGCTGTTGGAAGCTAAAGGTGTTTTTTAGAAGGTTTCACAGGACCAGGTCAATTGCAATGAAATGTTTGATAAAGAATAGTTAAATTGTTTTGACTTCATTTTGAGAATGACAATAATGAAAATACTTTGTTTTGAGAACAGAAGAACACTTGATTTTCACATCTTTCTCCAACCTAATTTGCATGGATCTTATATTACATTCAGCATTAATTTTAAATAGCTTGTAATGGCATAGAGTGCCAAACATTACGGCATTTTGATGTCTCCATGTGATTTTTTCTTTTGACATGATTTCTCTCCTGTGGCAGGGTTTGAGAATGTAGGCTGCTGCTTCTGATTCAGAAGAGGAATTTCCTGTAAAAATGAAAGTTCACTTTATTAACTACGGCTACTACCCCAGCAGCTCATTGTTGTAGTCCCTGAGCCACCAGTCGGGATGGCTGGGGGACCAGGGAGCCCAGGAACTCGGTGGTGGGTGAACTCAGAGATCAGACACCCCCCACAAACTCAGTTGGTAGGATTCCTCTCACCTGGTCTTGTGACCTGTGTAATGAGGTCCCTCTGGTTGGTCAGCAGCCAGACGGTCACTCTAACCCTGGGTCATCACTCTAGCCCTGGGTCACACCTCATTGGTCCTCAGCTGTTGTCCCTCCCCCTGTCTGTATCCCTTGATAAGAACCTGCTGGGCTGAGGCCCACCTTCTTGCTACCTGGCCTGCTTGGGTGCTGGTCAGGAATAAACATTGGATTCCTTGGCAAGGGCCGCCTCTGGACTCTTTGCTTCTGGTACCGCCTGAGCTAGCAAGCTCTGTGTGAGCGTGGCAGCGTGCCTTCATCGCACGGTGACAGAGAAGCTGCATGCGAGGTGCCCAGGCACCGCCAGGAGTTCCTGAGCCAGGATCTCTTAGGGACAAGCTGCGGCTTCCTCCACCAGCCAAGCCACACAACGGCAGCTTATTTTTTCCCTTCTCAAAATACCCACCATTCTTCTTCCCTCTGTCTTTAGCACTTTTTCCTCATTCTTCTTTTCTCCTTCCTATCCTTATACTCAGTAAAAATCTCCTGTGCTTCAAAGGAATACTGAAGGTGTAGATATAAACCAAATGTAGTAGGAAGAGACAAAATGGGGCTATGGGTTAGATTTTGTTCCAGTACTCGATCCTTTGAATCTTGAATGCTGTTTCTGCAGACAGCAGAAGCTTTGTGAGAGGATGTTATTGTAAACAAAACCTTTCTCCTTATGAAATACAGATTTCACAGGGACATTGCATTTTTCAGGGTTTTGTATTTTGCAGCGACATTGTATTTTGCAAGTAAAAAGGGAGAAAAATCTTAATATTTCAATCCATTCATTACCTGGGACTGCTAAATGTTGGTGGAGACAACACCTGGAAAACTTCTCTGGCTCTGTAGCTAAAAAGGACTGCAACAAACTTGTCCCCCGAATAAATTGTTTACACTTTGTCTTCTCAAATACATTAGATAGCTATTTGAGAACAGTGGAACTCAAATATAAACAAACACATGTAAATATATGTGTATACACACACACACACACACTGTGTATTTATTCAAACTGTAACTTCTGTTTGTTGGCTACCAGTGAATTCATTACCTGCACAGATGCAGCTGGGAGCCCTCTAACCTGGCACAGCCCAGGATATTTCCTCTAGCAGCGCCTACCTTTGCCTGCAACCTGGGAGATGATCATATATTATAAAATTCGTACTACTCAGGCCCATCCCATTCCCTGACTCCAGACCCTTCTATCCTGGTGAAAGGGCCAAACACCTTTGCTCGTGTGAAACCCATCCCAAAGACCTTGTGAGTGTCTCCTATCCTTCACTGGCAGCCAGGCGGCCGCGCTCCATTTCCCGCAGAATTTCAGCTGCTCGGGTATTTATCAGGAGCATCTGTTAAACAATCTGGAGGGGAACAGTGCTGGTGCCATTAGTGCGGGGGTGAGGAGGGAGGTCCTCAGCAGCACAGAGAGCAGAGGAGATGAGGCTGTGCCTGCTGCTTCGGGGGGTGTCGTGACCTTGACTTCTCGTTGATGAGCGATGCCGAGTGTCTCGGAGCAGAACTGATGGGGATACTGTTCCTCTGAATGGATGTGTTCTGGTCACTGGGACTGGAGAGAAATGGAGAGGATGGATCATTAGAGAGACACAAACAATTAGAGCCTCAGTGCTGAGTTCTTACAGAGGTACAGGCCATGAGTGTAGTGAAGACACAACACGCGGGAGTGTTTATCCCCTTTCCCCTAAAGGTCATCTTTCATTTGAAGCCTTTTTTGCCCTCCCTGACCCACTGTTGGTACTTTTGGGGTCCACAGAGGGTGAATGATAGTGTGCACAAGAAACTGAAATCCAGGAAGATGACTTGAGTGACACTCAAGGAATGTAAATCCCTTTGCAAATAGAGCAGCTCGGCTGGACCTGCAAGGCTCCAGACATTCCCCTGCTGGGCCCTAACCCTACATGTAATATTTACACAGACAACCTCTATGACCTTCCCAAATTTCCAGTAGCTTCCTGCAAAATCAGCATCAAACTTCCAGTGCCTCTAGTTTTGTGTTCAGCCCAACTCCTCAAGGTGTTGTGTACAAATCCTCTTTGCCCAACCACCACTACACAAAAATACTTGGCAGAGCAGATCCCTTTCTTTTACCTCAAAACCAGCCCTGATGGGATCATTCAGTCCCTATCAATGGCTGCCCAATGTCCAGAGCCCCTCAACAACAGCTCCGCTTCCTTTCTGGAAAGGAACTGGGTTCTAACAACAGTCAAAGTTTTGCCTATGACATATTTTTCCTCTTTCCTTTTCGTTTCTGCATCTGCACACTTCTGGAGTCCTAATTCATTTCTTTAACGGCCCTTCAGCTGTTATGTTTTTGCTTGTGAGGGTGCCTTTTTAATTCCCCCCCCCTTATAAATGTATAAAACATTTAATGAAGAAATAATGATAGTTTCTCATGTCACTGCCTATTTTTCCTGTCATATTTGATGTGTTTGTAATGTGGGCAGACATATTATTTATGACCAGGGAAATTAAATATTATTTCACTTTTTTTTTCTCCTAATGCAATCTGCGTCATCTTCCAGTTCCCAATTTCTTTCCATTAAAGTTATTGTCTTTGCAGTTCCACTCGACCGTTTGCTGTTGGTTTTGCAACAGCACTGCCAGAAGATGCAGAAAAACATAATAGGGAAAAGAAATGGCATAATTTGCAGGAGATACTTTTCTCATCTCATTTAAATGAAGACAGTTTGTTCCTGGGTGTCAAAAACATCAAGAGGAACAAAAATATGGAAATTGGTAATTTCTTGCACTAGGAATACTTCCAAAGCTTTGGAGATTCTGTCTGATTCTAGCAGCTACTAAAGATGTGTCCAAGCCAAACTTCCAGCATAAAATGACTTCAAACCTCAGAAGCTTGAAATCTGGACCTGAATTTTTAAGTCTTTGGCCCCAAATGCTTCTCTCATCTGCTTCCAGAACATCCTCGAAACTGGGACAGGAATCACAATCCCTAACATATTCCTTAATCATTTGGATGAAATACAGACAAAATGGAACTGAACAAGGTGATCATGTGCTGTCTGACACAGCCTTTCATGTTTAGCTCTGCTTGTGCATTTTCCAGTCCTTCCATAACATATAAAATGGGATGAGAGCATGGGGCAGGACCCTTTGTGCTCCCTGAATCTCCTCCAGCCATAACAGACTCCTCAGAGGCTCCTGCGTAGGATTTGTCTGACTCAGGAGAGGTGGGAGTAGCTCTCCATTCTGAACTCATCCCGTTTGGTTTTCTTTAACCGAAGACAGATGAGCTCCTTTAGAGCTGAGTCATCTCTTCCCTCTTCACTGGTCACTTCTTTTACTATGGGTAGAATTGCCTGTTGTGGGTGATGATTCCTCCATGGACTACAGGAAGCCTAGACAACTCCTTGAGTCTTGTCTATCAGCTTTAATTTGTATAGACTAAATGGGGGACAAATCCCACCCAGTCTTTCCATCTGTCCCATTCCTATTTTCAGCCACAACAGCTCCAGTACCAGTCTCCTGTAGGAATCAGAGGTGAAGGCCAGCAACCTCGAATGCTGGGGGAATAAAGAGCACCCTGACTCATCTTACACTGAATATTCTTTCCGCAAAGCTTGTGTCTTTTCACACGTTTTCCCAGTCGCTCCTCATGGTGCCTGTGTATTTTGCAGAGGAATTTTTTCCCTGCTTCCTTTGCGGTCTCATGGCTTTGTTTCACAGTTCCTACTCCTTGTATCCAAGTCAAACCCAAAGAGCCTTCTATCACCTTTCTTCTCCTTTTCCTTTTCTTTCCCTGCTAAACATCTCAGCAAGGCTGCCTGTTAATCTCTTCTTTTGCAAAGATTCGAAACATGGCTTTTCTATGACCTTTCTGAACAATCAGGATCTTGGAGTCCCCAAGACAGGTTGCCATTATCTCATCTTTTGGGCTGTTAACAATGATTAAGCAGGACAAAGGATGTGCTCAGAGCTATGGAGTTTCAATCCATCCTTAGGGAGTACCTGGAAATAAAAGCAAGCAGAGGGGAAAAGCTCCAGCAAAAAGAAAGGTTCGACCTTTAGAAAACATCCTTGGTTGGTGCTTTCTCACCTTTTCAAATATGCATAAGAAAAATTTGCAATAATAGGCCTGTAAGTGCAGACACTGCCTCTGGACTAAGTCCCCAGAGGGCTGCTCCCACAGCATGTGCCACTGGACCGAGCACTCAGGACTTGGGAAAACCAGGTCACAATCAGAAATACAATTTTAAACTGTTTTGCTTATGATGTATCTCACTGTCTGTCTGTCCATCTGTGTGCTATGATCTTTACAAGTTTTTCCCCAGGTTTTGAACACCTCCGTACAGCAGCTCCAAGTGAGGGATGACTGATACTTCCACCACTCCCAATCCATCTCACAACAGAGCTGGGGCTCTTCAAGGTGCAATTCCTTTACCAGCTCTTATTTCCAGCAGTTTCTCATCTGCGGCTCACCTTTCCCAGGGATAAACAACACCAGGTAGGGCCAGGTGAGTGAGCAGCAGGTGAGTTATCAGGAGCATGGAAGCTTTCCCATCCAGCCCAAGGATTCATAGTGCTGTGGTTTGGTTTTGTGGACTCAAAACTCTTGCAGTGCATGTGCAAGAACCCTGTGTTTGTCACATGCTGCTGTCATCTCACAGATGGCAAACAACTGACAAAACAAACCAAGAATTGATTTGGAATATGCTGTTACACTTCCTTGTCCACGGAACAGGGGAGGAAACTGAAAGGCAGACACATCTCTTGAGAAGACCACAGCCAGAGGTTGTCTAAACCAGATCAGATGGCAGAGGCACGTGTATGAAGTGAGCTGGTTCATGCATGCATTCATACTTAGGTATATAATGGGATGTCCATGGAGACACAGAGGGAGAGAGATTTGGAATCACGGGACACTTTGGAAGGGACTTTAAAGATCTCGTTCCACCCCCTGCCATGGGCAGGAACACCTTCCCCTATCCCAGGCTACTCCAGCCTGGCCTTGGACACTTCCAGGTATCCCGGGACAGCCACAGCTTCTCTGGGCAACCTGTGCCAGGGCCTCCTCCCCCTCACTGAATAAAAGTTCCCAATATCCAAAACTTTTCTATGTCTCCTCCAACAACTCTTCTTCTGCCTCTTTAGAGCATCTCTGCCAAGTGGCTGCAAGGGAAGCAAAGGCAAGGAGGGGGGGTCATTAACAGAAAGTTTAGAAGAGAGGAATAAAAGATTTTTTTTTAAATGGGCTAAAGTGTGAAGAATGGCCTTTGTGAACAATTCATTCATTTATCATTATTTCATTGGCATTGTATGAATTATACATTCGAGACTGTAATGGAGTAATATCTCATCTCCTTTTCCCCTCAGTGGGCACTGAATGAATGGCCAGGTGAGCTGCACTTGGACCAGCACCATTCTCCAGAAAAGTCACTGTTCACCTATCACTGCTCTCCTGAAGTTCTGTTCAATAAGTGCGTGTCGATCTTATACCAATCTTTTCCAGATGTTAAAATTAATGAGCATTTAGAAAATAGTTTCTGTCTTTTTTATTTTCTTATTTTTCTTTTCCTATTGAAAAATAGAAGAGTGGAGGGGCAGAGAAACATGGAAAAAAAAGTTGGAGCCAAGCAATATGGTTTTGCAGTTTATCCAAGAGATAAGGGATAAGAGTGGACACAATCTCTGTTATAGTAGCTCAGCTGATGGGTGGGAAAATGTAAACTGACTTAACTCACCAACATTTTTTTTGAGTGGTTTTGTACTTGCATAGTTGCCTGTAAAAATATTGGCTCACAGTCATGATGTAAATGGATTATGTCCCTTCAAAACTGGTGTTTCACTTCAGAGAGCTCTGACTTTTCCCCCAGAAGGTGAAGGGTTGACCTGAACACACTAAGAGGGTTAATAAAAGTATTCGTGCTGCAAGAGATTGGAGAAGCTGTGGGCTCTGGTTCAGGGGCAGGTAGTGAGGTGTTTACTTAGCAGACTATCAGGATACATCAGAAACTAACAGTAGCCATAAACCTCAGTGGATTAACTTCCATCCATTTTGATTTCCAGCTGTATTACACCTTGGCTGTGTCACTGACAAAATAAGAGGTCTTAAATAGAACAGCAATTATCTCAATATCACTGATTCAGTGGGCACTGTTTTCAGTTTTCTCTGTTACATGTTGATTCCTGCACCTCTTCCCTGCTCCCAGGTTTCTCTCCCTCTTCCATAGAAGGGTATTTCTTCCTCCCAGTTGACCTGTTAGGGAGATGAAGCCCTGGAGCACTTCAGATTTTGGGAACATAGGTCTCTGCTGCAGGGTATGTAAGAAGGAACATCCTGTCTTAAAAAGAGAATTCCACGATGTACCATTAGGAATTACTGTAGAATTGTATTTTCCCCTGAGAATCTCACTGAGCCTGACTCTCAGTTATGCCATCCTCTTTTTTGGAGCAAAAAAAAGGTGGATAGAGGAGGAAAACAGAATAGGAGCCTTAACCCAGCTTTGTGATGCTTGAACCCCAGGGCTTTAAAGACGCCTGACATCTGCATTTGAAGAGGTCATTCCACTCAACCTTCGTTTCTTAAGTACATCACATTTACACAGAGATTCTGAGCAACTCCACACAGAAGCTGATAAAAGGCTGGCAGCAACATAGAGATTATTTTGCTTGAATTTGAGGTTCTCCAATAAATACACCTAGACCCTGTCCTTTCAAAAGTCAAAGGGTTAAAACTTTCCATTAAGGCAAGGTATTCCCCAAGCAATCTGCATCGAGGGCTCTCTGAAGCATCTGAGAACATTGTTGACCCAGACATCACTAAGTTCTTTGCTCCTGAAAAGTTCTGGCTGCTGATAAACCTTTGTCCTTTTTCTTTGATTAGCTTTACTCTGGCTGTAAATCCTATTTTGTTTTGTGCTGGGGTCTAGCCAAGGAAGTATTTCTATTAACCTGGAGCAGGTGGAGAGTAGCTGGCTTTTACTGTCAGGGGATTGCAGCCTGAGTATCCTGTAACACTAATGTTTTTCACTGTTGAAGCCCCAGTCTAAAAAGGAGATCCATGTTCCCTCTGCGGTTATTTTGCTACCCTGGAAGCTGGCAGAATTGTGTGGGCAGGATGTCATTAGCTTAAAGATGGCAACCATTAGGATTTCCATCTAAAATCTGCTCCCGTCACAGACTCCATGTCTGCCGTCTTTGCTGAGAGCTTTAATTTATCCAATCATAGAATGGGAACATACTCCTGCTACTTTCATTACCCAAGTGGCTTTAATTAAAAAATCTGTAACGCCTCCTGTCTTGGAGGGCTTTGAGTTTGGTATCCTGATGCCAGGAGTCCTTGGAAGGAAAGGGGAAATGAAGAAGGGGAAAAGAGAAGGGGATAGCAGTCAGCTGTGAGAGCAGCAAGTCCCATGCCGGGAGCGGGGATGGGCTGCACCAGTGTGCAACACCCTCATTCACATTTCTGTGGAGCCACCTGTGAGTCCCTGGACCTTCCACATCTCTTCATCCTAAAGGAGGAAAGACAGCCTACTTTTACTCCCTGATGCTTTCTGCTCAGTTACAGCAGTTATTCTAAGCCTTCCTGCCCTGAGGCTGTGGAGCCTTGCTAAGTTCACTACCCTCATTACCGGAGCATCACAGCAAAAAAAAATCTCTCTCTGCCTGTGTCTTTTGCCCAGGGTCTGTGACATCCCTCCATATCTCACAGGTGTAAAATGAGCACCAAGTAGGCACAGGAAATGTTAAAACCCCTTGTCCCCAAAGGCAGACTCTGTAGTGACTAATCCCTGGGAGAATCTGGGATTTTAAAATTTGTGTATTTTCTCCTTTCTCTTATCTCTATTCCCTCTGAGCCTTTTGCCATGTATTTACTGTCCCTTTTCCCCCTTCCCTGTGCCACCTCCCCACTCCGCATAGCCACTGCCCTCAGCCAGCAGCACTTTATCTGCTTCCAATGTAGCGTGTCCTAGAAAGAATTATAGCATTGCCTTTCTCTCGACAGCCAGTCATCTCTCAGTAACATACAATAAGCTGTACTTGGGCCAAAGGAAATGGGTTTAGCCTGGCGGGTAATTAATTTTCTCAGGGTTCAGTTTCCCACACTGAAATTGGTCTCCATCTGATCAATTAGAAGAACATTTCGCAAACGAAACTGATTATGAATCATGGGTTTCAGCTCAGCTGTGGAAAATCTGATACATGGCTGCTGAAGCAAAAAGTAGAGGGAAGCTTCAGCCCATTTATCCCAGCTACTGCTCAGAAGTGAAAGCAACACACAAACACTCACTCACTCCTTCGAGGAGAAAAAGATGATGGCACTCCACCTGTTTACAGCATAGTTATGAAAATGGTCCTCAAATCTCCTGAGAGTTGTCTCCCTGGACATGGGAATTTATGCACTGGCTGAACACTGCCCTGGGACCACCCCTCTGAGCACCGGCATATCTTAACTCTGGGACATTCTGTTTCTTTTTGCTTCCAGACACACAAATAAAAAATGGAAAAGCTTTTGGATGAGGAGCATCCCAAGACGTCTTTAATTCAGATGTAATGGCTTTGAACAAGGAAAGGAACGATCTCAGACATACGAGCCCTCTGTATCACAGCAAGCCTCTCCTTCCCATTTTCCTCTGCTGATAATAGTCACAGAAATGATGGCAGCTGAAATTTAACTTTTAAGAGAGTGACATTTCCATTCCAGCCCTGAGCAAGCCTGCAGGATGCAGCTCCCAGTGGGAGCAGTTACCCACTGTCCCACATCAAGAAGGAGAACACTCTCCATCCCCTCTGCCCTTCTCTCTGCACCATGTGCCCCCCAGCACTGAGCAGAACCATTAGTTCAGTTTTTCCTGTGTCTTTAAGCCATGCCCAACACTTTAAAGGAGTCTTTTGACATCAAGTGTTCAAATGAAATTTTGCTGAGAACCCTCTTTTTCTCCTGAAAAAGCCATGACACTAAACTTTCCAGTCATCTCAAGCCTTGAATAGTTTTTCATTTGTGTCAGATTAACCAAGTTAAAATTCTCTCTCACGAACTCGGCATTTAGAGGTATTATGCCAGAAGTAGCTTAATAACTTTCACTTCAAAAATAAAGAAAAGAAAAAAAGCGGGGGAAGAAAGGCATTTCTTGGCACCATGCAGAGTAAACAAAGACATGCAATTTCACAAAGCAGAACCTGCTAAAGGAGACATGCTGCAGACAGAGGGGGGACTGAGGCTGGACTTTGCAGTGAAACAAGGCTGCGTATGAAAAATTCGTCATCTAATATCCCAGGCAGCAATCCTGTCTGTTTTTATACACCAAACTGGGTCAAGCCCAGTTAGTGCCTGGGCAGAACACTCTCTAGAAAAACTACATTAGTAGAAAGAGGTGCCACAGAAAGTGGTTCTCAGAGGGCAGGTGTGTACACAGTTCCTATAGTTTATAGATAGATAGATAGAAAGAGAGATAGATAAAGGTAAAGAAAATGTTACTATTTTATACAGCTCCTTTTTCCTCTGTCTCCCTGGCATAGACCTCTCATAGATGGAGAAATGCATTTGCAGAAATAGTCTTAATTTGGAGTTGAAATATGTAATGCATTTGCTATCTCATAGACTGACCTTTACTCATGCTGGAGAAGTGGATTTGGAAGGGAGAAAAAGGAGGTTTGTGATGCTTAAAAGCTTCTGCAGGAGGAAACTCTGCACATGTGAGGTCACACTTGGAACAGCTTTGTCACCAGCATGGTTTATTCCTAATGAAGAAAGTCTGGTTGTGCCAAGGAAATGGAGGTGTTGATCGCGGCTTTTAGTATAAAATACAATATTTCTGTACACCCTCAAACTGTGGAGCAAGACCTGGAACACAAAGAAAGACAAACCCGACTATTATCCTGATAGACTCAAGTGCAAAGAAAAGAAGGGCCATTGCTCCTGTGGTAACCCCTGTTAAGGGATGTTTAAAGATGGAATTTTTGAACTCAACAGTCTCAGCTAAAATAGTATCCTAGCTCCAGGCTTTTCAAGATACTGCTTTTAAGATGCAATGGAAAACTGATGCCCTGACCTCTTGTGGTCACTAAACACACAGAGCCAGATTTCCCAAGCATATGATTGTTTTCAACACAGTCTCCTTCCAAAATTTTAATTTGCTTTACTGAATAATGTTCTCTCCAGTGTTCCCTTCACAATTTCACCAGGGCAGGGACTAACTCAGCATTCCCAATTCTTTTGTAGAAGGCACAGTTTGATGTGGTTGGAGATGTCCACCCCCAACAAATTGCAGAACCCACTGCAAGGGGACACAGACAATGAAATAATATTGGAATGTGATCTGCTGTCCTGCATAGCTGCTTCCAAGCATTCCTTAGGATCAGTGCTGCCTTTTGAGGCATGTGAAATGATCCTTGAATGTAATTTGACAATCAAAGTTCAGAAGTAACAACAAGATCTTTCAGAATAAGAAGATGCAGACTGACTGTAAGAATGTATTTTTGTCACTGCCTTGAAATGTTTCAGGACATTTTCAGCAGAGAAACCATTCTTGAAGAGCTGACAAAAGGAATAGGGTGAAGGATCTTTTGCATGGGTGTTGGCAGTCTAAATTATATGAGATTCGAGTTTCCAATATGTCTTATGGTTACTGTCTCTGTCTAGTGAGTTTTGCTGTAAAGAAATGATGGGTTTTGAGCCAACCATCTGGCATGACCACATGGGAAACCAGACTTTGATTCACACCTCTGCAGGCAAGAGTCAGATGCTGGGAACATTGAGGACCTGACTGCAGGGCTTGAAAAACATCATTCTTTTCACTCCATCTTTGCCCAGAGCTGATGGGCACCTCCAGATATAAATGCAGCCCAGTGAAATGACCATCGAAATTTCAGAAGAGGCTGAAAGCTTTGAGGGTGAATAGCTTATGTTGCTAGAGGAGAATTAAAAACAGTCAGAGAGAAAATACAATAAATATAATACAAATTAGTTGTTAATGTGTTTGACCTACTGCCTTTTGGGTCTTTTGGCTTCTGGGTCTTTTGTGAAGGAGAAGTCTCCAGCGTAAGATACAGTTTTCTTCAACAAATTAGTTGTTAACGTGTTTGACCTACTGCCTTTTGGGTCTTTTGGCTTCTGGGTCTTTTGTGAAGGAGAAGTCTCCAGCATAAGATACCGTTTTCTTCATTCCATAAAGCTGCAGGAATAACTTCCTTGTATGAAGACACAAGCAGAGGGAAGCAAGATGCTTCCCAGTGGGTGATTAATTGGCAATGTGTTTTCTTGTAAAACCAAAAGCTTGGTGTTTCCTATGACCATGATAAAGTGGAAACAGCCTGAGTTTCCTTCTTCTTCCTCTCATAAAGCCTCCTCTCTCATGGCCACCACCTGAATCTGTGATTCCTGTCTCGTATGCCCCATGACCTCAGATTCAGAGAGAGGATGGGATAATTCCCAAGGTATTTCAGTAAGATGCTTGTCCGGATGAGACTGCTGAAGGACTCAGCTAATGCTGCTTGGGTTAAGAGGATGTTGATAACTGAAATTCCAGTCTAGCAGTTTATAGGCTTCAAATAGAGCAAATGTGAGACAGAGGGAGGCTGTCACTCTGGGTCCAGCCAGTGAATACATTTCCCGCTGTGTGCCCAAACCCAAAGCCAGTGGCATTCCTCTTCTGGAAGGCTGGCTCAGGGAGAGAGTGATAGCGCTGGAGCTCTGTGGTCATAAAGGTCCATGCTGCTATGGGGAGGTCACCCCAGGATGAGCTGCAAACACTGTAAAATGAGGAAGGAAGAAACCATTTCCTACCATAATGCATTATGCACAAACAACAAACAGATACCCTCAGAATGTTTTTGTCTGAGATGGGGAATAAAGCAAAAATAGTCAGCAAGACAGAAGCAGAAGCCTATCTCTCCTTTAACAATCTGCACTCAACCATGTTCAAAATAGCCACTTGGCAACAATTATCTCAGAAGGAAAGTGGTGTGGAGTGCAGAAAATAAGGGCAAAGCTGTTACAAAGGCAGCAGAGTTGAGACAGGATGTTGTTTTTGTTCAGTTCTCCTCCTGAAGCCAGTCCAGGTTGGTTTTGCCTCAAGCTGGCCATGCCCTGGGAGCTGCTTTAAGACCTGAATGTTTTTAAAATGGCAGAGTGGCGAGGCAAGGGCTTGGTGGCAGCACACAGGGGCTGTCAGAGGAGGGCTTTAAGCAGCATTTCCTTCCCTGCTACAGTTTGGACTTGGGCTGTGTTCCTAGGGAATTCCTCTCCACGAGGCAAAGTCTGCTCTGTGGCCTAATGGGTTACTGAGGAAAACTCCAAACCATTTTTGTCCTTCTTTGAACAAGAATCGAAAGGAAAACAAAACGCCCACAGGGACAAGGAATTTTCCTACAAATTCCATTTCCACGAGATATTTCAAGATATCCTTGGCATACTTGACTGTCCTTCTAACTTAAAGAGTCCTATCAAAGGACTATTTAAGTTAGAAGGTGAAACAAGGTATATGGATGGTTTGGTACTGATTAGAAACTCTGAAGAAGCAACTGAGGTAGAGACTAACTCAGGATATGATTTTATTTACTGCAGATTCTGTGGTGAAGCATGGGGAAAGATAAGCACATGGCAGCACAGACCCTGGCAGGAGGAGGCGTCACACGGCAGAGCCCTACAGAGAGGAGCTTGCCAGAAGCTGACAGACAGGTGAGCAGTGCATGATCACCCCATAGAAGGACATTTAGAAGGTGCGTTGCTGACATGGCAACATGGGATAGGTCCTGTAGTGAGATTTGCCATGTAAGGAAATACTCTGCCTTAAAGAAGTGTATAAAACCAGCTCATTTCCTTTGAATAAACTATTCAGATCCAGGAACCAGATTCAGACTCAGTCTGAGATTTCAATCACCGACAGTGAAGGTGACAGAGAGTAGAGAGAGGAAACATGAAAGAAGCCCTTTTGTTTGCCACAACATTATAGTGATTTGGCATCCTCATCATCTTGTGACATGATGCAGGAATAAACAAGATGAAGCTGGGATTATAGTCCATTAATGCCCCTCACATTCCTGGTGAATCCCCACCAGTTTCGTAGGCCCTCACGCAGTCAGGAATGACTCCTGATCAGGTTGTTGGGGTGATATTTCAAGCAAGAATAGAATAAATTGAGAATGGTTTATCTCCTTTCTAGCCTGCGGTCAGATAACATCCCTGTGGCAACTATTTCAGTTGTCTATGTGGAAAAGCAATGTGCAGAAGTAATTTAATGTAATGGATTGTTTAGTTTTCTTTTAATTAAATGTAGCAGCTGGAAACAAGGAGAAGACAGCTCTGTATCACCAAGCAGGTCTCTAATTGCAGGTATCCTCCACAGACCCTACTTAGTGTGCTGCACTTTCATCCCAAGTTGAAAACCCAATACTATTGAATACCCCAAAACCTTACAGTTTTTTCCACCTTTCATGAAATATTTTAATGGGTTGATTTGTTTCCTTTTGCTATTTCTCTCTCTCCCCAAAACTCAAACTGCTGATGATAAATATGTGTCAGAGCAGCTCAACCAGCTCCAGAAATCATCTCCCAGAGCAGCCCAGCAGCCACACAAGGGAGGATAGTGCTGAAGTTCCTTGGGAAGCTGTCCTTTTCAAATGACTGACTGAGGAGCTCCAACTGTTTATTCCCACCAAATGATTCCAGCTTTTTGAAGATGACTGAACACATTGCTTAGCCTTTCAGCTGAGCTCCTTTCAAGTGAGAACAAAAGGCTGCTTGTCAAGTGTATCAATACAATTGTGACTCCCATGGTCATTGCGGTTGTGATGTTGTCAGGCACATTCCTGGGAGCAATAGTGGCTTCAAAGCAAGACCACTTAAATGGCATAATTTGCTCCATAATTTTGAAATGGATGGCTTTGGGAAGTACATCAGCTGGAAGACCTGTGGGTTTTTCAGTGCAAAAAGGTCAGCATTCCACTGGTTTACAAGGCCAGGGTAACCAGAGTGTTAAAAGTGTTTATTTTCCCTATGGCATTTCCAGGGAGAGGCCCAGAGTGACAGCTCAGATGGAAGTACCCACAGGGCAGATAGCTAAAGGCAGGTGACATAAACCCACCCCATGCCTTGCTCTACTCATTTCCTTTTTACTTACTCCCTTCTTTCCTCCTCATTTCAGAAGGGTTTTGTGTGTAAATAGAGATGGAATAACTTTTGTGAGGTTTCCCTCAAAAAGCTTGGTACAAGGAGGTCACTGTAAGGAACAAGGAAAGATGTGTTCTCCTGGCTTGCCCCTCACCCTGGCTGATTGCCCAGTGCTCAAGGCCATGGGCAAGAAGCCCAGTAGGTCATATTAGAGCCTACCTGAGTCTAGGTCATAGTCTCTGTTCCTGGAGAACAGCTTGCTTTCCTCCTCCTGCTTGGATCCCCATGAATTTCCTGCTGGCTGTGCACAAGGCTAAAGACAGGTTTGGAAGCAACATCTGTACTCGATGGGAAGCTGGGCCAAGACTCTGAGAGTTTGCCAAGCAACCCTTTGTCTATGGTGCGTAAATCTACACCTCTTGCAAAGGGAGAAGAGCGAGAAGGGAAAGGCAGTGCCAACTTGCAGATTTGTAAAAGAGGCTTTTAAGCTCTCTAGAGGGGTAACTTGCAACTGCTAAATATACTTCAGGAGAAATACAGGCAGATCATTTCTTTCCTCAGCCTCACTACAACTCTTCATGTTTTTTCTCTTGAGAGGGGACAGGAATGCAGCATCGGCAGGGAAAACGCTGGGAGGAACAGTCGGTTTCGTCTATTTGCTGTTAACTCCACCACGTGCCTCATCAAGGCTTTTTCCAGTTTTCCCATCTCAATCCGTAGGGAAAAAGAATTGAGAGGGAAAGATGTGGAAAAGGAAAAATGAAGGGTTTCTTTGTGTGCAGAGAAAGATATTTTGACAGAATGGGTGACGGTAACTAAGAAAAGGGGACAAGAGGCAAGTGTTAAATGAGTTTGTGTTCCTGGCTGCTGAGTAGCCCCAGGAGGTTCCCAGCAAGGCTGCCACTTTTTTATTGGAGTTTAGTGCTGGAGTTATAAACCCTTTAAATGAGCCTAGATCATTAGGGAAGCTTGGCTGATCACTGATGAAAAAATGTAACAATTAAAACAAAGGGCTGGAAGAGGGAAGCAGAGGGAGAAGAAGCTGGGGGTGAGCAGTTTTAATACTTAATAACAAATACTAATAATGGTGCTGAGTTGGGGACTAATTAAAAGTTTCTAAAAAGAGAGAGGAAGAGTGTGAGATTAATCTGGAGTGTTTTGTCTGGCAGCTTCTGTGAGTGCCTGACAAGTTACCCTGGCAAGGAGGATGGGACAGAACACTGGGAGCCAAGCAAGGTTCTGGAGAGAGATGGATCTGAGCCATGGTGGAGCCCAGCTCCACCTGCTCTTCTCAGCTCTGTGTTTTGGTGTCTGCCCCATATTTCAAGACTACCAATGGTCATTCTCCCACATGGAGCAAAGGGACTGGGGAAGAGGAGCAAAGGAGGGAGTTTGAAGGGTGGAGAGAGCAAAATTCTTTGAAAAAGGGACTGCTTTGGGCAAAGAGACCTGGGTGGCAGCAGCATAGATCTGAGAATTGTGCATGTAGTGACACCCACAGCCGTGGTAGGAGCCAAGGAAACAGGACCGAGGAAGGACCACAGGTGGCAACAACTCAGGGAGCCACTGCCATGTAGTTTTCCAAGTTTGGAAGAGCATTGAGAGGAAGAATTGCTGTACACTTTCCCTCTTGCTGTGCTGCTCTCAGCTGATGTCAGGACACAGGTGGCAGATGAGATGGGTTTCCTTGGCTGTTCCTCTACCATTCCTTCTGTCAATGCTGTGTCCGAGTGCACCTTTCCCCCCAGAGATAAATGCTCCCAAAAACAACAGTCTCACAGGTCTGCCTCCAGCTGTGCCTCCAGCTGTGCCTTCAGCTGTGTCCTGAGGTCTGGGGATGGTAAAGGCTGAAATAACCAAAGCAACAACTATTGCCTTTCCCTCACCAGTTCAGCAGCTGCCTGAGGGACAGTTCAGCCTGGAGAAACATCTTTTGTGGGTAAATTCAGCTAAACTCTTGCAGGCACCACCACTGCCATCTCCCATGCTTCATCCTTGTGGATAAAGGACCTGGCTGTGGGGAATGCCAGCCTCAGACACCATGCTTCTGCCAGCATGAGCTCCTTTTATTTTCTCATTTGTGCAGGAGACTCTTAAGTTTTAATTATTATTGCTTCTTGCTGTTCTTTGTTTTAATTAAGTCTGACTTGCTGACTATTTCAAGGGAGATGATGTCTGGGAAATGCCTTCATGACTTGAGTTTTGGATTTTGGAAGGAGAGATATGAAGTGCATCGTCACTGGATCTGCCAGGCAGCAGAAATGCAATGTCATAGGGACTGGAGGTGCACTGGGACTGGGCAAAAGCTCAACTAAAATGGGACAATCCACCTGGAATGAGCACAGAGCAAGAAAGCCATGGGGATGTGTGCCTGGCAGGTATAAAAGATTTCCCAGAAAATTCCTCTGTATTAGTCTATCTGGGATCTGACTTAGAATCATAGAATAATTAAGGTTAGAAAAGACCTGTGAGATCATTGAGTCCAACTGTTAACATCACCATATCCCAAACTGCCACATCCACATGCCTTTTAAACTCCTCCAGCAGGAATGGTGATCCTGTCACCTCCCTGGACAGTGTGTTCCAATGCCTGACAATCCCTTCAGTGAAGAAATGCTTCCTGTTGTCCAACCTGAGCCTCCCCTGGCACAGCTTGAGGACATGTCCTCCTGTCCTCTCCCTGTTCCCTGGCAGCAGAGCTTGATCCCCACCTGGCTGCCCCCTCCTGTCAGGGAGTTGTGCAGAGCCAGAAGGTCCCCCCGAGCCTCCTTTTCTCCAGGCTGAGCCCCTTTCCCAGCTCCCTCAGCTGCTCCTGGTGCTCCAAACCCTTCCCCAGCTCTGTTGCCCATCTCTGGATTCACTTTCCCCCATTTTTTTCTGTAAAGCAGCACCAGGTAAAGTCAGACCCCCAATACAAACACCAGCAGCACCCCCTGATTCCTCAGCCACCCAAAGCCCCCAGCAGCCACAGACAGCTTTCCCATGACTCAGCTGGGAAATTTTATCCCCACACAAGAAGAGCTGAGGTGCTTGTGGTGGGCTGTGTGTGATTTGGCGTGAGAACTCTATCCTGGGTCCTGCCACAGCCCTGGAGCATCCAGCAGGAGCTTTGCTATTCTGCACCAGGGCTCTCTCTGTCTGCCTGTAAATACTTCCATTCCAGCACCCTCTCTCCAGCGTGACAGATTTGCATTGAGGAACCTGGCAGCAAAGGTTTTTCCTCCTCTCTCTTTCCCTCTCTGACAAATGTATAAAATGTATTAGCTTTTCATGTTCTAATTTATGATATAATAAACTCCTCTGTGCCTTGGCCTCGTTCAGGGATTGGAAGTGAAGTGTTCCACTTGCGTGCATTGGTGAAATTCTACCAGACCATTGTGGGTGTTAGAGGGATGGGGCAAGGGCTGGAATTGCAAGGAGGAAAGGGAAAAATAGGATGTAGAGGAGGTGAGGCTTCAGGGGCAGAAAGAGGAAAGGGGAAATAAGGATAATTTCTGAAATTTTTTTTCTCATTTCACTGGGTTTGATGTGTTTCCCTGTGGGATTTACATGGCTCTGCTCCTGGTGCTTGAGGAGCTTCTCTAAGTGACAGAGCCATGTCCACCTTTGGACCCTTGAGGGAAAAATAACATAAATGCATAAATAATATACTGCAAGAAGGGAATTAGTCTGGTCAGCCTCACTGAGGATGAAAGGATGGGAATGCAGGAGTAGGATGTGGGAAGCAAGAAGAATTAAGCTGCAGTGAAGGATTGACTTGACAAGACCACTTTGAAAAAGGAAAGAGGCCCAATGTCCATTCAGTGTTGGTGTCTGGGCGTACAATTGGCAGCACCTTGGACAGCTGCACCACAGAAACCAGAGCTCCAGTCAGATCTGTTCATTCTGTCACCACAAATCTGCTTTTCTTCCAAAGCTTTTCCTCTCTTTTGTTTGTAACTCAGTCTGGAGGGACCTTCTGACAAGGCACCTTTATCCATCAGACTGCCAAGAACTTAAAAACCTCTCATTTGTCCACTTAATGAAACGGGCACTGGTGGCTTGGTTGTTTTGGTTTCCTTTGCTCTGAATAAATGATTGCCCCCCATGTGTCATTTTTTTCTCAAGTAAACAGATTTGGTCCTGATATTTTATTATTACCACTAGGGAGAGAAGGTGGTATTTTCATAGTTGATAGATATACACCCATGATGTGCAGGTAGCTTTACATCACAGAAGGCTGCTGTGATGGACATCCAGAGAGGATGAGAAATCATATAAAAATGGAGGGAAAAGGAAGTGTTCACAGGAAAAACCCCAAAATCAGCATACTAAAATGGGAGAAAAAAATGAATGAAGTGGGCAGACAATAAAAATGAACGATGATCTATAAGGGCCCAAAGGGCCCATCCTCATCTTGATCAATTCCAGATCTGTTCAAATCAAGGGATTGGAATAATCCAAATCCCCAGATCAACCATTTTAAGTCTTAAAGCTAAGACTAAAACCTTTCTGAGTACTTGTAAGATTTTATTGATCTTTGCTTATGTCAGTTCACTGATACGTTTGTGGATCTTCGGCACCGAGCTGTATGTTCAAAGCTGAGCACATCTTCCCACCTGCTGGCTTTCCGCTCAAGGCAAAGCACGAGGTGTCCGAGCTAGTGCCTGGAATTACAGGAGCAGTCTGTGTCAGCATCTCTGTTAGCAATGACATCCTTGAGCTTCTGGAAAACACAGCTTGTGGCAGGAGTCTGTCCCATGCCAAACCCCGTGGTGTTACTGTGGTGCAGAAACAGAGTGCAAAGTTCAGCATAGTCAAAGCTGCACCCCTCATCTGCAAGGATAACCTCATCCATGCTCATTCTCCTTCCCCAGAGGACACAGAATTTCCTGACACTGAACAGGAACTTAAAAAAAATGCCCTGCTGTTTTTTGGTTATACAAACAGAAAGGTGGCGGAGTTAGCACCATCAGACCTTCTGCAGGGAGGAGCCCATCCATCAGTCCCCAGGAAGAGGTTTGCTGCAGGATTAACTCAGGTGAAGGACACACAAAGGTGTCTGAAATGATATGGCATGGATCTGCTAAAGGATTTGCTCAGGCAAGTGATACAGGTTCAGATGTTTAGGGTCCTATTGATGGATTTGCTGTAAGATCTGCCAGAAAATAAATCTATACCATTTATACCAAAGACCTCAGGTACAACAGTTTTGTAGGTTTTTCTTGGGAGGTACAAATGTGTAAAACTATACAGACTATATAAAAACTATGTAAAACTATAAATAAATACTTGATAACAATTAATGCTGCAGCATTTTTCCAGAAGAGAAACAGTCTCACAGGCCAACCCCTGTAAGTCTGTTCTGCATTACCCCAGCACATGTTGACAAACCAAGATGACTTGTTGCTTATGGAATTTCTTGTGATCATCAAACAAGATGAAAGTCTGGCTTGAGTAATTAAAATGCTAATTGGAAATTCACCACTCATCAGAGGAAATAGCAATGAGTTCTGTTCTTTTTTTTTTTTTCCTCCAGCATTTTCTCTCTAGTGGTGGCAGATGTTGGGGTTGTGAATTCATTGTCTATCAGAGATACAGCAAAATCCTCTTTCCAAACTAGTTTTCTGTATTTTTGTTGATTGTCTGCTTAAATTAACCTTCTCTAATGAGATGAAAATACGCAGGGTATGCCTGTAATTTACGGGCTGTGAAATTAGTGAGTACAGATATAATACATCCTGGTGGGTGACAGGGACTGGAGAGCTCTGAGAGTGCCCACACAGAGGAGAGGATGGCAAAGTATCTTTAATGCATGGTTCCCAGTGGTGTGGAGGATTATCCAGGCTGGCTGCTGGCACACAAACACTCAGGACCATTAGGCGCAATGGCTGGCGCCTGCCCTCTCCTCTCAGAAGGCCTTTACCCCAGGAAAAAGTGAGTGTAATGTGGATGTAAAGTGCTGCCACATCTCTCAATTTGCATTTAAATTATAAACCCTTCCCTGTGAGGGTGGTGAGGTCCTGGCACAGGGTTCCCAGGGAAGCAGTAGCTGCCCCATCCCTGGAAGTGTCCAAGGCCAAGGTTGGATGGGGCTTGGAGCAGCCTGGGATAGGGGAAGAGTGTGTGGCTGAAATCCCCAAGAAAACGTGGATGCCTTCCACTGAAGGGCTTAAGCTTCAGGATTGGACACATCTTCTTCACAGCCCACCATGCCCCACACTGCCAAATCTCCCACTCGGAATATTTGTACCAGAAAGTCAGCCTTCAATATTTTCACTTGATAAGAAGGTGGTGTTTGAGTTATTTCTCACTCAGGCACAGATCAATGTGCAAACAAACAAGCAAAGCCTCCTTTCGAGATATCACATCAAGACATCCACTGGCACAAACCGACACAGGCCAGGGGGGAGCACAAAATGTCCACATCTGTGTTTGTTCTGCAGAGTGGGGAAGGGAGATCAGAGAATTACAGAGCTGCCAGCTTCCAATATTTTAGGGCTAATTTATGGTAATAGATGTTTGAAACACTCTCAGCCCTCAAGACATTAGTACACACCTCGGCTTTCATCAAAAAAGAAAAAAAAGTCCTTCTTTGTTTTCATGCTGAGCAGATAATCTGGATATTGTCTGACAGATTCAATTTGAAGTCCATAACAGAAAGACAAATAAAAAACCTCCTTCCCTGCTACCCCTGACAATTTTTTCCCTGTGTTTGGGATATTGTGATAATGGATTTGTGCCTGTAGGACCCACTGGGGGTTGAGAGACCCTGGGTTTGTATATATGCCAAAGACGTTGCATAGAATGGTGAGAGTCTCGAAGAAAATGAGGAGTGCTGAAGTTCTTTCTAACAATATCCGTTGCTTTAATAGAAGATATTATCACTGTGTGTGAATCTTGTCGCACATTAGGCCTCAAATTAGATGTATTTACAGCTCTGTATTTTAAAAAGGTAGAAGAGCAGCACTATGTTTGGGTGTTTTTTTTACATTTTTAACATAGTTATTACAAGGGAAAAAAATCCTTTAACTTGGGTTTGAGTTCAGATGGGTTCTGGATCAAATGGCCAAAGTTATATCCTGAAATTTGTGTAGATTCACATCATTCATATCTGTGTCTGTATTTATTAGGTGAAATTAAACAAAACACATAAAAAAGGTGAACAAACAATAGCACAAACAAAACTGAAGCCAGATCCCTGAGCCCACTGCTGAATCCAGAATGAGTGCAGATCTAGGCAGAAAATTCTAACCCACCCTCTCAGTCCCCCTAATTGTCATTTTTGTTGGATGTGTTTCTAACATATGCCAATTATTTGTGTTCTTATAAACATGGACCTTGCCCAGAGGTGAACAAGAAAGAAGAAAGACAAGGAAAGAATGGCTCTGCATTACAATTTCCCTGGCAGCAAAGGCAGATTAAGAGTATCCCACCCTTCTCCAGCCAGTTGTTCCCTTTCTCCACACTGCTCCTCCTGCAGATGTGTCACTGCAGTTCTGTGTAGGGGCTCAAGTGAATCAGTTTATAAAGATTTCTTTTCAGTGTGGTCCAGTGTCAGCCCAGCCCTCAAGGTAGTTCCCTCGTAGGTCTGGAGTAGGAAATGGAGCAGCAATGCAGGGAAGAACAGCCAGGGTGGGAAACTGATAAGTGGTTTTGCCCCTGAGAAATGATGCTGTGGTGGGGTGTGAGAATGTTGCGGTGTGTAGTTTCCTGCGTTGGTATGGCAAGCTGCAACCTTCCTGGAGAGCTCTGCGGGGTTATCTTGGGGAGAGCGGCTGTCCCGCTTCCCGCAGCCCTTCTGGGCGGCCCGCGCTGTCCCGGCTGGCTGTCGGCTCCACAACACGGTGGAGATAAAGGAGGCGAGAAGGCTCCCTCCATGGGGACCTCAGAGGATCTTTATTCACACGGTAACACGCTGGTTCCCAAGGGGAGAGAGGGGCAGAGCACATGGCCTGGAGTCCCTTATCCTGGGGAAGAGGTGGGCGGAGAGAGCACATGGACGAATGGTCTCAGGGCATAGGGGCGGTACAAGGGCAGAGTTGGGGGTAACAGAACCAATGGGAGAAACCTGAGGGAGTGGCCAGGACTAGGGGCAGGGAAGGGAGGACAATCTGGGAAGGGCAGACATTTTAGTAAGAGAAGGAGTGGGGAAATACAGCATTACAGGAGAATGTGATCCAGATGAAATATGGGTTCACTTTTAGAATTGTGAATAAAATAAAGGAAATCTACAAATTTCAGCTGTGATTTAATATTTTTTTCCTTTTTTTTCTGATTTTTAACTAATACAGGCATAAATGAAGTTGCTTATCCCTTTTTTCTGAGGGGGGAGGAAAGGAGTCAGCTTTCATTCAAAACCTTCACCTGTGGCAGAAATCTTGATAGAGGAGGCAGAGGACTGATACCACTGCTAAATAATCATATTGCTCAGGTGTTGTAAACTGGTTTAGTTCTGACAATGTCACAGTAATTGGCATGAGATGTGAATCAAGTTGCATTCAACCCGAGAATCAGGGAAAATGTTCTAATAGGAGGTGAACATCAAAGAGGGTAAAGGAAATCAGAGGAAGGTGCAAAAAAGAGTTACTTTACCCTTAATATCAGTGTTCATGTCCTACAAAATTACTACAAGAAACAGCATGACATGGAGCTGCATGAAACAGGTCTGCGTGTCCCAGGGAAAATACCCAGACAGAAACTTGAAAGTCTTGAGTTTTGCAAAGCTCCACATTCTGGCTAGGGCAGTAGAAACATTTTTGTGGAGTTTTCTTTTGTCCTTTTTGGCCATTTTGGCATTTTAGCTTAGTTTTAATTATTGGGAATGCTATAAGAAAACTTGTTTCAATCTGGGGAAAAAATAAGAGAAAACTTAAAAATTATGTCAATTCCCTTTAAAAAAACAGAAAGGGATTTATTAAAACTGATTTTTTCCCACAAACAGCTCTGATTTCCAAGAAATGGACTTTTCCAAGGAATAATAGGTTTATTGAAAGTACCCAAGCAGCTCTTGTGCTGTCACTGGTGTAGGTGCAGCTCTGTTTTCAAAGCAGTGCCCCTGTTCACAAGAGCTCTGCTCGATGTGGAGACAAGAACCCTCCCTGGGCCCAGCCCAGCCCCAGCCTTGAGAGTCAGTGCACGCTTTGTGTGGCTCCCCTTTCACAGGGCTCTGCCTCTATTCTGCCTCCTTCTTTCATTCTCCTGGTGCATGTAAAGGTCACTCTTCCTGAAAGGAGATACTTGCTTTTTGTGTTCAAGGTTGACCAAAAAAAAGTGTAACCCTTGCATATTACAGGGGGTTTAGGAGGCATTAATGGACTCTCACTGTAAAGTTGCTTGGGCATGGATTCCTCCTTTTTTTTTGATGTCAAAACATGGCCAGGAATGCTCACACCTCCCTGCAGGAGGAGATGGGACTGGGGTTTTTTTTCTGACAATGATCCTGTTGCTCTTATTGTGCTTGGGGTTGGGGGTTCTGCTGTAAAGCAGCAGCATCTGTCCATGTTGTGCTTGCACTGAAGGGTTTGCAGAAGGTGCTTTCCTTGGTCCCACACTGAATTCCCTCTTGAGCCCCCAGAGTTCAGGTTGTATTACATGGCTACTGTAAATTGGATAACAGCTGATCAATAGACACTTGTCCTGAAGATGTATGACCCTGGATCAGGTACAGCACCTCTGAGGAGAGGAACCTGAAAAGCTGAATTTGAGGTGTGAAATGAAGTAAGATAAATAAGGATGGGCAGTTTGCATTGGCACTTTATTGTGTTGCCAGTAACTACAGTCCTGCTTTGCAGACAGACTGTGGGGCAGTTCATAGTGACCAGAGGGGGACAAAAGGGCCTGGAAGATGCGATTATTGGGATGGAGGAACTGGAAAGCCACATATCTCAAGCTTGGGACTTGGATCAAGCTTAGATTGGTGAATACACACTGTACCAAACCTGTACCAAACCTCTTTGAGAGTGGGGATGAATATTTGCACTGTAAGGCCTGAGCACAGAGCTCTGCCACTTAAATGATACAACTTACCCTGTTAGTTAAATTACAGCAGGATGTAAATTTCCACGTGGTTCAGCCACTTCAGAGGAATATTTTGCAGAAGTTGCTTGTCAATGTATGAAATCATGAGTACAGTAGACTGAGTTTCCACCAAGACTGATCAGTCTTGAGTTTAAATAATAATATTTCATCTTACTTAATGAACTGTCAGCCATCTCCTGAGGGAGACACTTTAATGAGTGGCGAATCATGCCCAATGCTTATTTATCTAAGTCAGGAGCATAGATCTGATAACGATTTCTTTTCATCTCCATGTCTGAGTTGTGTATCTGTCAGGACACTTCCTGATCCAGACAAAGGTAATTTGCATAAGAAAAGAGGAACAGGCTGGATGGTCACAGAGTTTCAGCCTTCACAGGCAGGGAACTTCAGCTTCTTACCAAAGCAGGCTGGATGTCAACTGAAAGGAAGAAAAAAGTGGAGGAGCTGAAAAGGAATGAAAGGGTGGAGACCAGGGCTTGGACTCTAGCTCAAGTTAGTGGGAAGAGCTCATAGGGACTGGGCAAATGTTTCAGTAACTATCAAAAATTCGTTCATCAGTGATCTAGGTCCTCATGCTGGTTAACAAAGCAAGAAGTTCAGAGAGGAAAGAAAATGCTTTCAACTGGCAGGCCTGAAATTCAGTGGTTGAATCATACCATGTAGAGAAAAACTACAGGAGAAAGTGAGGGAGCTGGAACTGAAAAATACAGGCTTGGTGTAATTGATAACACAGAAACCAGGATTCTGGCATGTACTTAGATCAAGCAAGAAACATAAGATACATTCAAGCTGCCTCACTTCAGATATTATTTAAAAGTCTAATTAAAACAATTAGTCTCCCCTGGAACCACGCACAAGCAGTGGCAAGTCCATGTTTCTCTCTGTTGCCTACAAAGGGAGCCAGCGCAGAGTAGCTGTCAACTAAGGGAGCAAAATTAGGGCAACATTTTGGTGGAGGAACATCCCCAGTGCCTCAGATAGTAACTGCGTCCAGCTGAAGCATGGGAGTGACCTTCAGCAAAGCTCAGTGATGGTGCAGAGAGCAGCAAGGGTTTCTTCATCAGCACTGCTCACATGCAGCCTAAACAGTGTTAATATGGAGTGGGAGAGGCACGACAGGTCTCCCTGTGTGAAGCCCGTCTTCCAAAACCTCTCTGAAAACATTAGGATAACTTCTAAAAAGGCAGTTTTCTGACAGCTTCTGTCATGTGTGACACTTCTTGTAGCTCTTCTACAAAAGGAAACATTGTGTGGAATAAAGATAATTATTCTCTAGGCTGGGAGCTGATTGTAGCTAAAGCAGTGCCTATTGAGCCATAAGAAAACTGATTTCCAGGGACCTGGAAGCTGCCTGGGCTGTGCCCCGAGGCAGGACCTGTCATTGCCAAGGCAGGACATCTTTCCTCTGCTCTGGGGGTCATCCAGTCACATCCATTCTTCCACCCATGAATCTCTGCTCTTGGATTTTTACCAGATCTGACTGGGTAAAAGAGCAGGTCGGAATTCAGGGTTCTCTTTACTCTGAGGAGGAAGAATTGAGTGAGACCCTGAGTCCCTTTGGACCAGGATGATTCTGTGGCTACAGCTTTTGTCAGGTCATACCCAAAACTCACACGTTGCTGAAGACAAAGCACGAGCATGAGTGGAAGGGTCATGATATCTGTCATGGAAGTGATGATACCAGCTCAGTGTCAGGGTTTATTTTGTTGCTTTCTTCCAAAGGCACAAAATTAGTGTCTCAAATTTTCCTCCCTTCCAGCTCTAAAATCCATTTACTAATAAATCACTTCTTTCCTTCTTTTTGGTTTTTTTAATTTTCTCTTTTTTCTTTTTCCTTAATGTGTTGCAAGAACTTTCTGGAAATTTTCCCTATTCTTCACTTATCAGATGTTTGCATAGTTGAGAAACACTCAATATGGGCAAACAGAGGATTGTAACTAGTAATAAGTACATTTGCTGTCTCAAAAGCAGTAATTTTAAAAAGTTGAGAAAAACTACAAGCAAAATTGATTAGAAGAGAAACTGTAGGCAGAGAAAATGTTGATTGCAAATTGGTGATTCTGTAAGAGGAGTTTATTAGAGCGCCAAAACCCCAACACCACAATTTCATATGAAACAAGAACACAACATTGGCTGGAATCCAAGCCTTGCTCTGTTACTGTCGGTGATTGAAATTCAGACTGAATCTGAATCTGGTTCTGGTTCCTGGATCTCCGATCTGAATCTTCGATTTGAATCTCTTATTCAAAGGAACAAGCTGCTTTTATACACTTCTTTAAGGCACAGTATTTCCTTACATGGTAATGTTCACTACACAACCAATCCTGTGTTGCCACGTCAGCAATGCATCTTTTTAATGTCCTTCTATGGGGTGATCATGCACTGCTCACCTGTCTGTCAGCTTCTGGCAAGCTCCTCTCTGTAGGGCTCTGCCTGTGACACCTCCTCCCCCCAGGGTCTGTGCTGCCATGTGCTTATCTTTCCCCATATGTTACAAAGCAAAAGAAGGATGGAAAATCTACATCCATACACAAGGATTACACTGGAAAATTCAAGATGGGAAATGGAAAACGTGCACCAAGACCCTTTGAGGAATTAGCTGAACTTCCTCTTGGTCTACTGACTTTAGTCTCTAATAAACCTCACAGCATGATAGGTAATTGTGTGAACATTATATAATAATATTATTTTTAAAAAAGGCCAGAAAGTTGTAGCTGTGTAATAGGTAACGTGTTATCAGTCAGATCAAATAATGGGGCCACATAATCTGATGCCAACTGATAAAGAATCAAAGGCTAGAAATAGACATCAGTGTTGTCAACATGATTTTGTAGAAAAATATCTTTTCAAAGAGAAAAGTTTTATTAGTTTTATTCTTTGAGACTGAGGTTTTGATTGATAAAAGTGTGGATGAACATAACAGATTGACTTTTGTTGAAGCAATTTCCAGGCCCCTGACTCTTTATGGTGCTAATTTCGTTTGACATTAAGAGCATTTACACATCTGAAACTGGGTAACTGCAGGTCTTACAGACACTGGGTAACCTGGAAAAACAAATAGACAAACAAACAAACCCCAACAAGAGTATTTCTGAGGTTTACACAGAGATCAGTACCAGAACTGCTCTTTTTATACATTTTTCATTAATGATTTGTGAAGTATTTTAAAAACACTTTAAAGGGGGAAGTTTTCTTTTGTCCTTTTTGGCTATTTTGGAAGGAAGCGTGACTTGGAAACCGTTGGAGTTCTTTACAGGCACTTGCACAGGGAGAAGATCCTGGAAAAGGCATGAAGAGAATCAATGGCTAGAAGCTGAAGGCAATAAATGCAATTTTAAAAACTAGGAGATGTCCTTCTTTTAGTTACTAATTCATTGATTTGCCTATTTAAATAGTCAGGGTGCTTAGAGCAAACTATTATGGGAAGATGTAGGATCTTGATCATAATGTGCTGGTGGTGGGAGAAGTTTGCAAAGGCCAAAAGTCAATCACCATAACCTCCTCTGGTTGCCAGCTGAGGGAAACGGACTCTTCCAGCTCACACAAGCCAAATTTCTGCTTTTCATAATGTGGAGAGAATGTTTTCCCTCTCCCTTGACTACAAGGGGAGCTTCACTCATCTGAGTGTTAGCTGGGGGCTGCCATCCAAGCCCTTTCTCCCAAATGATGGAAGTTTGGAGTCAGGATAAGGGGATGGCCTTTCTTGGGGTTTTCCAGGTTAGTGAAGAAAATCTCAGTAGAGCTGCTCACAGGGGGCTGCTGCAAATGGCAAAGAAGAGGGAACAGGGTGAAGAGAGAGAAAACATAAAGCTGCTAAAACCTAAAAAGGCTAGAAATAAATCTGACCTCCCTTGAGCCCAATCTGAAGCTTGAATTGTGGATTCCATTCTGCCACCAAGACAGGCTTGGGAGGGTCACTTCTTCCTTTGTACCTGGGCCCAAGGCAGCACTGTTTGGGTACAGATTAAGTGAAAAATGAAACAGAGAGAAGGAGGCTTCTCTTCCTTCTTGGCCCTAAAATGTTTGCATCCAGCACAAGACTGAGCTGGAAAAATTGTGTCCATCATGTGCCTGCTGCCACTTTGGGGCAAATGCTAATGACTGGCTGCTGGGAATGTGCCTGTCTCCTTGTTTCCTGGCTGCACTCCTGCCTTCTTCATTGAATGGCATTAATCATGTCAGCCTCCCTTTCTACAAGAGTGGCTGGTTTAATGGGAAACTTCATCCAGCATCAATATCCTAAAGGGAGGAGGAAATCCAGAGAAGAGGAAAGTGTCTAGTAGGGAGGTAGCTGATGGGGAAAGCAGTCACTGCCTGTTCCACTGTGTGGATTGGAGAGGGGCAAGGCAGGAAGCAGAGACTGGATTTTCTTTGAAAGTCCAGGAGCAGAAGGGGTGTCAGTTGGATCTGCAGTGCTGGAGCTCAGAGAGGTCTCTGGAAAGCAGAGCGGATGGAGGACGGTGTGGAATGGCTGAGATCCAGAGGTACTTGCCAGGGAAGGTGTGTCGCTGTGTGGCCTGGCTGGTGGAGGAAACTGTTGCTTTTCCCTAAGAATTCCTGGCTCAGGAACTCCTGGCGGTGTCCGGGCACCTCGCATACAGCTTCTCCCTCACCGTGCGATGGAGGCACGCGGCCAAGCTCACACAGAGCTGCTAGCTCGAGCGGTATCAGAAGTAAAGAGTCCAGAGATGGCTCTTGCGAGGGATCCGATGTTTNCTGGAGCACAGATGAAGCATTTGAGTCCAAAGCACCGGGCTTGAAAGTGACTGAGGAAGAGGCAAACAGTTCTCCTGGAATGGGGTCAGGTCAGGGGTGTGCAGGAGAGGGAACCAGCCTGAGCACATCTAAAGGAACAGCTCTTGTCAGAGGCAGCTGCCAGTGCTGATAGTGGCATTCCCTTCATATATTTTCTACAACTCCTCAAGCTTTTTCATGCTTTGTGGCAGCATTCCTTCCTAGAGCCACAGAGCTGCACCATCTGCTGTTCCCATCTTTGCTCTGAGGTGTGTCTGAATGTTACCTAACTGTGGGATCTCCAGGGGCTGGAATTCCTGAGTTGGGATGTTCTTGTGTATTTCTGTGCCCATGGGAGTGCAAGTTGCTCAGGGTGATTTAGCCCAGAGCTGACCATCAGCTTGGCCTGCTTCTCCTGCTTCCTTCCTCTTTCCTCCTCCCTCCTGTGTGTTTTCCTGTCTGTTCCTCTGCTCCTCTGACAGTTGGTTATTACAAACATTGCTGCATATTGGCTGAAATTAAGTTAAACATTGCTTTGTAACCCACGGTGTGACTGACAGGGTTCTCAATGGACCTGAGCAGATGAGCTCCATCCTTTCACCCTGGCTTCCACAGTGACATCACATTCTCCTTGTATTTGAGCTTCTCCATCTATTTTTTGTTTTCTCACCCAGTTCCCGGATGTGATGAACAACACATTTACTACTCAGTAGTACAGAGAACAAGCTCCCTGCAGTCTTCTCTTGGGCTGCTTCCTCTGAAAGAGAAGCCCCTAATTATGGGTGGTACTATGAAGAAGGTGATCATCTTAGCCTATAATAACACTCCCCTTTGGAGAAATCCAGCCCCAAAACCTGGCAGGATTTCACACAGCAGAAGGAAATGAGGGTGACAAGGTATAGATAGTGTAGGCAGCATGGGAAAACCTTCCATGTATGTGATGAACTGAACCTGTGGAATTTATTGTCACAGGATATTACTGAAATGAATAATTTAGGGAGAATCAAAGAGTTTGCAACCTCATTGAGAGCTGTGTCCAGACAAAACATTATGCAGGCTGAAATTTATAATGACTAAATCTGTACAACATAATCTAATTATCAGACAGGGTTAGGTAAAAATGACCTCCCATGGGAAGAAATGCACAATTAGATGTGTTAGATCTGAGCTGATGAGCAGGTATGTTAAACCTTCTTCTGAATCACCCAGCACTGAATTTTTTATCAGAATTGCAGTAGCAGATCAGACAACCTTTGCATTTCTCTTCTCCCCATTATTCTGTGATCTTTTGAAACAAAATATTTTATTCCCTTTCACATGGGCATTTTGGCAAATGATATCTCAGAGGTCTCAGAAATCTGATTTCACACGCACTTGTAAAAATACAGCCTCAAACAGATTCTCTGCCTAGTAGTGTCTAAGTAGCTGATCAACCTGCTACATCATTATTTAGTTCAATCTCGGCTTCCAAGAAATTTATTTCCTCAGTATAAATTTTGTGGGCACCACTTGTTTGCTTTGGTGTACACAGTGATCCACTGGAGGTGGAAAAAAATCCTACTGACTTCAGATAGATCTCTCTTTCTCTCCTTCTCCCCTTCTCTCTTTCTCCCTTTCTCTCCTTCCCTCCTCTCCCCTTCACCCTTTCTCTATTTCTTCCTTTCTCCTCTTTTCCCCTTCTCTCTTTCTCCCTTTCTCTCCTTCCCTCCTCTCCCCTTCACCCTTTCTCTATTTCTTCCTTTCTCCTCTTTTCCCCTTCTCTCTTTCTCCCTTTCTCCTCTTTTCCCCTTCTTCCCTTCTCCCTTTCTCCCATTTTTGGAGAATATTATGCTCACCACTATTGCCATGAAGAGGTTTTTTGGTGTAAGGAAGTCTCCCTGATCTCCCTTGCTCTGTCACTCAGCCCCACAATCACTAAGTCCTTGCTAATGCTGATGTTTTCACTAAAGGTGGTTTCCAACCTGCTTCCTGCCTCTGAGCCGTGACATGACAGACAGAGCATGAGAGAAACCCTCACGAGTGTCTTGCAGCACTGAGCATCGTGACCCCAAATTTGGGAGTCCCTTGCCTGAGGTATCAATCAGAGCACATGTCCCAGTCACGCCCCTCTCCCTGGGGATTAGAGGTGTATCCCATCCTGCTAGCATGGTACTGTGGAGTCTGACTTTGTTTTGCTGTTCATGTAACACTGCTCCAACAGAACATGCACCCAGAAGACACCAGAAATGCCCTGCCACTGAGAAAAACATCATTCTCCCAGGAATAACATGAGCTTCCTCTTCTCTGTGTGTCATTCTGCACCAGAATGACGTGTCGGCTGGAGCAGCAGGAAAATGCACTCTGGAGGAGATCCTGACAGGTTTGCAATCAGTGCCAGGAGCAGAGGGCTTGGGGCTGACTCTCTGCCTGCTGCCCTGTGCTCAGTGCGCGCCCACCAACACCACTGATTGCAAACACTGCCTGTTCTCTGCAGCAGCACAGGGCCCAAGTGTTGTTTTATTTTTAAGTGTATTCTGGACTCCGCTGCAGGCTGTGAACTGGCATCAGCAGAGGATTGAAAAGCAATGAAGTGCTGCTCTTCACTCAGAGATGTCATCTTCCTCCACATAACCTCCCTCGCAAGGATTCTGGCCTGCCAGGTCCTGGCTGCCCGGTACATGCGGTGCCGCAGCCGGGCTGGGGGGGAAGGGGGAGCATTCAGAGATCGCCAAAGCATCACTCATTAGCACCCTCATGATGCTCTGATGGGTGGCCACAGGAAAAGGGGGATTGCCACAGCCACTTTCTGTGCTTTCCTCCCTAATTATTTCTCCCTACAGACCCTTCTCACCTCCAATGCCCAGACCTTCACGGGGGTAGGATGCAAGAAAAGGGATGCAGACCTGTGAGCAAGGGACATGGGGTGTCCCTCCCAGCACCCCAGTCCCACTGTCTGAATCCCACCCTGACCCCACAGGTTCAACAGATCTAAGAACAGCCATGTCGGAGATGTTTGGGGAGAAGCAAGAGGGATGTGCCACAAAAGAGAGGTGCAGAGCCAGCTGTGTCTCCCACCCTCAGATGTACAAGGCTTGACCATCTGCGCCTGAATTTCAGAGGTCAGGAAAGCAAAGTTAACCTGCCAGGATGGCTCGCACACAGTTTTGGGAGCCATGAAGGGGATGTGGCTCTTTTCAGACTTTATTTCCCAGCAGAGGCAGCTCTAGGTGTGAGCAGAGCAGGCACTGCCTGTGACAGCACGCTGCTCACAGCAAGGACGTGCCCATGGTCCTGCAGAGCAGCTCAGCTGTGCCAGAGCCAGGCTGGCTGTGCTGGTGAGGGGACACTGGGCATCTGTGACTGCCACAGCCACACAGGGAACCAGGCTGAGCCCTCACACAGTGCTCCTCACTCCCACCTTTCCCTGCTCACCTTTTGTGCAGCAAAACATCTTCTAATTCTGGTCTCAGGTGTGATTACTCAGTTCCAAAAAACTTTTTGGCGCTGGCTTTACTCCCAATATATTCTGCAACAGCTACATCAGCATTAGTAGGATTTTTAGTCTAATTACCAGAGGTGCATGTAGATACATTTCATGTCTCCAGAAGGGTGTTAATAATAGCTCTGAGTGATGAGAAACAACACAAATGCTGCTGCCAGCTCTAACGAATAGGAGAGAAAAGACAAATCTGTGCATAACCTTAAAAAGTACTGCAGGACAGTACTGGGAAGGAGCATTTTTCATTGGAGGTCAGTGGTATTCTCCTTAGCGCAGGTAGGGGAATTGAGGCACGGAGCTGCCAAAGCTGGCTCAGCCTCCCCTCAGCAGAACTGAGGATCAGAGTGGTGTGTCCTGACCTGGAGCTGCTCACCAAGTACTGCTGCCATTCCCTCCTGTATCACACCTTGTACCTCATTCTCCTTGCTGCCTGGGCAGGGAACTGCAGGATCACCAGGACAGCAAGCTGTTGTGGACACTCCAGCTGATGGCTTTGAAGTGAGAGGAGCATGCTGAGCCATAAGTGAGCATGGGGATGTGCTGAACACACACCCTCCTTTTCTGAAAGCTGGGATATAGATCCTTGTCTAAGGTCCATCACACAGAGTAACTGAATGAATGAATGGCCCTTAACTCCTCCTTTCAGTCATTTTTTGGTAGCTTGGCACAAACACAACTTTTCCCACATCTGCTGTGTGAGATAGCTGTGTTTGGGAGCTTGTTTTTGAGTAAAGATCCCCAGGATCTCAGCTGATCCGTGTCAGCCGGGGAGAATTTTCAGCAAGTCAGAGGGAGCCAACCTTGTTCCCACGGGGCTGGCCTGCACCCTGGATACAAACACATGTCCATCTCTTTTTCCAGGGGTTAATTTCACAGAATTAACTACAGAATTAACTAGGTTGGAAAGGACCTTTGAGATCATCGAGTCCAACTTATATTTCTTCCCACTGCCCCCTAGTAACTGATCACTTTGGACCAGGACAGGTTCAGAGGAGTCATTCAGGTGAAAAGCAGAGACATCTCTGTGGATGGGATACCTCTGGATAGTGGAGTCAGTGCTGCAGTTGTGTAAGAATAGATATTAGAAATTAAAGTCAGCAGACCAAAAGGGATTTCAGCTAGTTCTTCAAAGGCTCTTGGTGCAAGTTTTCCATTTCCCACCTTGAATTTTCATATGTAATCCTTGTGTAAGGATAGAGATTTTCCATTGCTTTTTTCTTTTGAAACAGAGCAAGGCTTGGATTCCAGCTAAACGTGTGTTCTTATTTCATATGAAATTGTAGTGTTTAGGCTTTGACTTTCTAATAAACTTTTCTTACAGAATCAGCAATTTGCAATCAGCATTTTCTCTGCCTATGATTTCTTTTTCTAATCAATTTTGCTTATAATCTTTCTCAACTTTTAAAAATAATTGCTGTCAAAACAGCAAATATACTTATTACTCAGTTACAGTCCTCTTGTTTGCCCACACTGAGTGTTTCTCATCTTCCTGCAGTGTTATCTTGCTGGATCCTGTCACATTCACACAACCTTCACTCCTAACATTATTTTAAAATTTAGAGCTCTATCACTCTTGGTATTACTTTTAACAACCAAGTGGATCAACTTTCATGATGCTGACAATTTTTATGTTTCAGTTTGCCTCTGAGGTCAATTTACTTTCAATGTTTTCCAAACAAATCACGTGGGTTGTTTAAAAACTTGCTCTAGTGAAGTCATTTTGTAAAGAGTTTCAAAACTTTGGCATATCTTCAGTAATCAGATTTTCTTTGAAACAAAATTACAAGAGCTCTGTTAGAAATAGAAATTCTGACTCTTGTCCAAATCTAATTCTACCTGTGCATGAAAAAAAAGAAGGAAAAATTAGGGGAATTATTTTTTAAAAAATTATTTATGAAGATAAATGCAAAATTGAAGAGGAAAGGAAAAACAAACTTGTAAGAAATTATGTAAATATTATAAGGCAAATAGGAACAACCACAACAGTACAAGTGAAAGTCTTATCTATTGAACACAATCCAAAAAAAGGGGTTAATAAGGGAGTGTGGGAACAAACTTGTGAACAAAATGTTCAGAGTATATATAAAATATTAGTGAGGAATGTGGAAAAAAACAATATAAGGACCAGATAGTGGCTGTGGGAAAGCTCACAGTGATGCCAGAAGGAGTGGAGCAAATGGAAATGCAAACCCCAGGCTGTGGAGGTGATGCCTGTAAGCCCTCGAGTTAAACAAGAAAGGCAACAGCTTACTGGAGGTAAATATACGGGGAAAAATCTATGTCAAACATAGAACAAGGTGGCAATTGGTGTGTGAGGAGAGAATATCTAAACACAACCTCAACTACTCAGAAAATGGGCAGAGAAATCCCGGAGTGAAAACCAAAATCACTCAGTGCAAAAGCTGCAAACTCACAGCAATAACCAGAGAGTGTTTACAAATAGCCCTTTGGTGAAAATAAATGGGATCTGCAAGGTTACAATCAAATCAGGCCTTTGAGGAAAGTCCAAACTTTTAGGAAGGCAAAGATGGAGCTGAAAGCTTGGGCAAAAATGGTGAAGTTGTTTTGGCCCACCAGAAACATCTTGGGCAGATGTGGGAAACACAAATGAGAGAATTTCTTCAAGGAAGGATGGCATTTCATGGTTAAAAGGGAGTAGGGGCAGAATCCCCTTCAGTCCCCCAAAACCAGACAGTTTGCTGCAACCATATCAGGGTAAAACAGAGCTCATGGATTTGGGAGTCCTGGCATCAGAAACAATCCTAGAAACAGGGACTGCTTTCTGCATAAATGCTCTGATGGGGAAAGGAGCTGTCCTCATTCTCTGAGCCGAGCTGTGAGTGATTATTGCTGTGAGTGGTTCAGACAAACAGAAAAGGCCCAAAGATTGGCTGAAGTGCCACTAGTGGAAGGTCCGTCCCAGTGGGAAGCCTCTGTGTCCAGCAGGACAGGGGTTTGCTGGGTCTCTGCTCAGAAAACGGCACACTGTCATTTCTCAGCTGTCTGCAGGACAGGGAGGGCAGTGACTGCCCTCAGCCTCTGGAAAACCAGTGGATTAGAGTGAAATGGGTCTCTCAGGTGAGACCTGCAGTGGCTGGGAGGGGAACACTCCACTCCTGCCCGTGCTGGCCAAGAGCACAACCTCCTGGGACAGTCCAGCTTTGGACTCAGTTCCGTCAAAACACCTGGCATTAGCCAAGCAGGGATGCCAGGCTGAATAACACAAGATTAACTTCAGGGGAATTAAGTGACCTTTAGTCTGCCACTGGGGAGTCAGTAAAGGGAATACCATTTGCCCCAGGTGGCAAAGTGAGTTAATAGCAAAGGCAAGAAGAGGCAGTCCTGGGTCTTGCCCTTACCTAGGCACCAAATGGAACTTTTCTGACTTAAACCTCTTAATTGACCTGAAGGATCTCAGTTTCCAACCTCATCTCCCAGCTGGAGACAGTTTAGGAGGTGGCACGAGAGGACTGGTTAAGAGAAGTTTTTAAACTCTCTAGTCTTCTACAGAGGGATGAGGGTGTGATTGTTTTGGGAAGAGGCTGTTTGTTCCTGCTGGTCCACTCTGATTTTTACCAGGAGCACTGGGACTATTTGGGCTTTCCAGGTTGAAGACACAGCAGGTGAGTAACATATGGAAAGATTTAAGAGTATGGAAGTGCTACTTCAGGTATTGTTGCCTGGATGTCAGGGGAGGCTTTAAAATGAAGCATAGTGAAATAAAGAGGTGGGATATGGTAACTTCTTTGTGCTCCCTTTTCCTATCCCGAGGCTTCCCACTAAGTGATGACTGTGTATAATTAAAATGAACAAAGTGGCAGCAATCCATCTTCACAATCACAGCATTTTCTCCTTCCCTTTTTTGAAGTGCTTTGTTCATTTCAAATTGGTTAAAAAAAAAAGAAAATAAATAAATAATAAAAAATGCAGAAATAGAAGTTGAATGGGTGCCTGCAGGGGCTGTATTTTTAGCAGCTCATCAGTTTGCAGAGAAGCTCAGAGGTTGCAGATTCTAATTGCCAACCTGGAATGTGGAAAGCAGGACAACTGAAAGAGTGTTTCTGTTGTGGAGAGCATGATGATTTCAAAACAGGGAAGGAAGAGATAATTGGCACCTTTGCTATGTACAAAATGTGGTGGGACACCGTGTGGTGAGGCCATCTGGCCAGAGTTTGGGGCATGAGAGCCTGGTGAAAGGCTCTTGTGGAATCCAACTGCAGGAGGAATTTTGCCTCTTCCCTGGCTGGAGCTGTGAATGTTTATGCGGCCACCCCAGGGAGGCTGGATCGGGATATTTGCAGATGGAGTGTGTCAGATCCAACTGAGATGCTGACTGGGAGGAGGAAGTGAGCAAGTAGAAAATGACAGAACAGATCTCTAACAAGAAGGTAGAACAGAGGGTGATCCCTGAACACAGATCCAGGAGCCAGGGCTCTAGAGAGGGATGAGGTGCGAGCTGCTATAGCCTTAAAGCATTACCTAGGTTCAGTTCAGCCCTGGACTTAGGCCCAGCAATTTCCATCTGCAGAAGACTGCTGTGAGAGGAACTGATTGACTTGCTCTCTTGGTGGCCTTTCCCAGCAGAACCAGGATCTCCCTGTGGGATTCCAGAGTGTTGCCCAGGACAGAGGAGGAGGTGCTCGGTCTATCCTTGCTGACATGGACCTGGTTGCTGTCCTTCCCCTTTCTGCTGCACAACCCCAAAATTGGCTGTCATGATTTGCAGCTCTGGGTCCTGAAATGGATGTCCTGGAAGTGCTGAGTGTACTGACAGCTCAGCTGATGGCTGTGGGATGCCGGAGCTCATGGCTTGGAGTACAGAAGAAGGCTGTCTTGTGTTTGCGTGGTGGAGGAGCTTGGCAGGTTTTTGGCTTGCTTTCCTGATAGACTATTTTCATCTTCCCTGTCCTACTTCCTTCCACACAGGCCTCGTTTTCCCCCAGGGACTATAACTAACTCTTGTCTGTAATTCCAATTGGTTCATCAGCTCTTTGGAGCATTTCCAGGCACACAGCAGAAGAGGATCACATGGGTAGCCCATCTGATGCCATGTACATAAAAAATGAGCTATGTACCGACTGGACTGAGCTAAACAGGCCTTGCTATGGCTGCAGATTTGCTGCCAGGACTTTGCCACCTACTTTGGCACAGGCAGATAAATAACACTAAAAAATACACCTTCCTTTGCATGGAAGACACAATCAAAGCCAGAAATGTCTGACTGAAAGGGCATCATATGTAAGTGTTAATTTGCTGAGGTAATGGGTTAGGTGCAGAGAAGTAGGACAGATAAATCAAAAAACATGGGTAAAACCATATGTAAGCAGTGCTGCAAGAACAGGACTTGAGGGGGAAATGGAGACAAGCATGGCCATGGATGATTGCAAATCACATCTGATGTGCAGAATGCTGAGTGGAGCTGATAAGGTCATCCTTCCATATGTATGAGCTTGCTCACCTCCTTGCTGGTAACCCCCCAAACTGGATGCTCCAGATCTCCCTTTCCCTGACCCTTGGATTGCAGTACAAAAGGAGGGCCTTGAGGCAGCTTGCAGAGCTCAGCACCATGGGGAACACACTTGATCCCTGTGAGGGGATAATCAGCCCCTCCAGCCCATGCTCAGCACCCTTTTCCCCCAGCAAAGCTGTGGGAGCACAACCTTGACACTGGCCTTTGGGATGGTCCTGACATGGATTAGTCACGCTGCCGTGGCTCAGTTGCCTGCAGGGCTGTCACTTTGTTCTTCTTCAAGGAAGAGCCAGTGGGCTGAGGAGGCTCCAGTTCCATCTGCCAGCAATACCCGTAGCAGGGAAAGAGCAGCAGCAAAGGGGGGAGGTGCTAGAAGGGGGGAGCAGTGAATTCACTCGATAATTAGGATGGCTGCATCATCATTTATGCAAATAGGGGGGAAAAGGAGGCTTTTTTGCAGCATGCTCAGTGGAGGAGAAAATAGAAAGATGGAGCTATTCTCCATGAAAGAAAATACCTAGTCTGAACAAAGGATGTGTGGTCACTTCCATACTTTTCTCCTGTCCAGAAAAGGCAAAATCAGGAGCCCTTCAGGACAAGCAATCTGTGGTTGGAGTTTGGCTGCTGACCCGTGTTGCACACTCATGCAAACTAAAACAAGAATCCTTGGGCAAAAGCAAGCAAATTTTATGTCTGGTTATTCCTCAATCCCTCCCATCCCTCCCCATGTCACAGGGGTGTGTCTCTGTCCCAGTATTTTGACAGGCTTACGTCCATCCCTCAACTTCCCCATTTGCTCAGAGCACTCTGGTTCGGTGGGAATGCAGGGAGTAAAGCTGGGTACAGCTGAGCCCTGCTGGGATTCACAGCCTGAGCTGTCCCCAGGCTGCAGAGCGGTTTCTCTTTCCCCTTATTTTCTGATGCCTGGAGGAGGTAGCTCTGTCACCCTTAGTGGGAAGAGGGTTGAACAACATTGTCGCCCTACACCACCATCTTCCCATGTCTGACACCAGCACAGATATGTTTGCATTCACTGTTTTCCACTTGTGCTCGTTCAGCTTGGCAGGACAGCTGCATTCATGCTGAAGAGCAGGAATTCAAAGGAAAGCTGCTCCACAGCCCAGCTGTGGCTGCCCTCTCCCTGTCCCTCCACACTGCTGGGCTGCCATGCAATGTGGGAGTAGGCTTTTTCAAATTGGAAATGTGTGATTCATTGCTTCCTTGCCAAGAGGTAGAATGGGACAAAAATGGGACCTTGAAAAAGCCTGTGGTGACTCTTGGGCGTGTCCTGCATAGAGCCAGGAGTTGGAGTCAATGGTCCTTGTGGGTCCCTTCCAACTGAGGATATTCTATGATAAGCCAGTGATATGAAAGCAGCAGCAGATTGTCACCTTTTGCCCATCTCTCCCCTGCTTAGTAGGTGGAGTCTTGTGCAAAATGGTCCCACAAGAGAACTTTAATACCAGAGAGACAATGAGGGGATCCTGATGATGCCTCATCCTTGCACATCCTGGGCTTACAGCAGTAGCTAATCTTATCTTACATGCTAATGTCCAAGTTTGGACTGTCAGCAGTGTTTTGACAGGCATGAACCAAGCTGTTCTATTTCCAAAATGCAATAAAACTCAAAAAAATAGCACAGTCCTGGCTGTCTTGGGACTGCTGTCTCTGTATGAGTGCACGGTATGCTGTTAAGGTTGGACTTCAGCAGGAGATCCACAGCTCTGACTGCTCACACTGGAGACAGAGACACCTCTGTGAGGCTCCAGAGCTCTTCCCTGAGCCTGTGTGAACCATAGGGATGATGGGAAACTTTGGACTTCAGATGATGCTCAAGGCAGCATTGTGGGCATCTCCAACCAATCCAGAAAATTCCTTTTCTCAGAATGTATCTTAGCTGTATCCTAATAGAATCACACAACTTCTCTCTGCTTTAGAAGAGCAGGAAATTCTCCCAGTTCTACCTTATTGTCAGTTGAACAGTCTAATCAAAAAACATTGTCTTGTTTGCAGGCTTGACAGGTTTTAATGCAGGGCAAAGCTAAACAAACAAGTGGAAGAGGAAGGCACGGCAAAATCAGTGCTGCCAGCTAACAGGGGATCTCGTCAGGACTCGTACGTCTCCAGCAATTTCTCAATCTCAGTGGAGTCCTGCCTGCTGAATGAGTAATATGTCCCCATCCCAGACCAATTAAGCCATACCAAATAATTTTTTTTTTATTCTCCCCCCAACACAGATAGGCAGATACAATAATGATCTCTCAGCCCTCCTCGTTTTGTTGCTGGCAAAGAAGGATCAGCTGTCCTCTTGCTGTTCCCAAAAGTGGAGTCTGATTGGGCTGACATGAGGGCAGGAAAACCCTGGATAATGCTGCACCCATAGCTAAGCTTCATGTGCCACCAAATGGCACAGCTGAACCAGGAATCCTGGCCCTGGAGCAGCCTGAGCTACTCTCTTTCTCAGGCACAAAGGGAAATTTATGCAAATTATGGTTCCTCTACTCCAGACTGGGCTGATTCAGTTGTACTGGGGCAGTGTCAGCGAGTGGCTGATTAAGGCTTATTCCAGTCTTGGGCAAATTCAAGTGTGAGACAGAAAATGCATCTGAGCAGGAAAATAGTTCCTCTGGCAACACTCCTGGAGGCACCAAAACTTCATGTTTCTCCTTTAGTGTTGTGTAACAAAGGCATGTTAAGGCTGGATGGATTCTGCTCACACTAGAGACTTTTCCTACAAATGAGGAATTCATGGGAGGGCCATGGTTGTACCAATGAGCGTTTGTGGGTTGCTCCCTGCTGCCTGCCCCCCATCCCAGCAACAGGAGAATCCCACATGAGCACTCTGCTTCCTGATGAGAGCAGCTCTTTGGGGAAGGCAAAGCTGATGGTTGCCTTGACTTCCATGACTTGGGAAGGGCCGTTACCTGAAAACACCGTGGAAAAGGTGCATTTATGTAAACATTAAAAAGTGAAGTCTGTGGAGTCCAGGGCAATCCGTCTTTTAAATCTGGCTTTTATAGCATTATTATGTGAGACAGCCTCATAAAAAGCTCTCTGTAGGTGCCATTATCTCGCGTTGTGGCTTCGGCAGGCGAGCTGGAGAAGCTGTGAGTTTGTGCAACAGCACATGTTGGAGTGAGTTATGGGGTGTCAGGGGCCCTGTGTTAACAATCCCGCAACCCATTCAGCTCCTTTAAGGTTAATCAACTCAGCATTTGTGTCAGGTGTAATGTCTAATTAAAATGATGGAAGAGGTGCGAATGCCTCCTGGCAGAGGAGGGAAATGGCACAAAGAGGCAGCGTCAGTGCCATATTGGTTTGGAAAAATCAATAAGAGGAGCTCATTTTATCCCAGTGTATCTCTGTGTTTGCCATTCAGTGGCTCATTTGGAAAAGAGCCAACTGGCTGCCCGGGAGCCTGGAAACAGTGGCATTTGGAAACACTTAAAGACAACTTTGGTGGGAAAAGGAGAAGGAAGTGGCATTGGTCAGGGATGGGAGACTGGGTCAATGTCCTCACGTCTAACAGGACGAGAGGAAACAGCCTCAAGCTGTGCCAGGGGAGGTTCAGGTGGGACATCCGGAGGAATTTCTTCATGGAGAGGGTGGTCAGGCATTGGAAGGAGCTTCCCAGGAAGGTTTGGAGTCCCCATCCCTGGAGGTGTCCGAGGAATACCTGGATGTGGCACTCAGTGCTCTGGGCTGGGTGACAAGGGTCGGACTCAGTGATCTTGGAGGACTTTGCCAACCTGAATAATTCTGTGAGAGCAGCCTGGACCATGGGAGACTCCGTGGAGACTCACTGGTGGAGAAGGAAAGGATGGGCAAGCAAAAAGGGAAAGGAAAGGAATCCAGAAGGTAGAAAACCAAGAATGTCTGGGCTGGAAAAAGCAGGTCTTCTGAAGGAGACACATGGAGCACCAACTGGATGGAATGGGGGGAGGAAAAAGGAAATAATCTTGGGCATTTCTGCATTCCCACAAATTCCAGCTAGGTTATTTACTCGTAAACTGTCCCTTAAACTTCCTATCTGTTATGAGAAGTCTGAAAGCAATTTTCACTGTCGATATTTCTGTTGAGGAAAGGCAACTTTCAGACAAACTGAAACACTGAATAGAGGTTTTTGAGCTTTTTTTTCCCCCTCCTATATTTTCAGTGGTTTGAAAACTTGGGGGTCACAGAGAATGACATGGATGCTGTCTTTAGATTTCTTCTCTTAAGGAGTAATTCTATAGGGTATTGTAAAAAATTGTTGTGGTGTGTGGTTTCCTGCATTGGTATGGCAAGCCGCAACCTTCCCGGAGAGTGCTGCAGAGCCATCCTAGGGAGAGCGGCTGTTCCGCTTCTCGCAGCCCTTCTGGGCAGCCCGAGCTATCCCGCTTAGCTGTTGACCCCACAACATCTGGTGGAGGTAAAGGAGGCGAGAAGGCTCTCTTGCATGGAGATTGCAGAAGGTCTTTATTCCATGCTAACTCCCAAAAGTCTAGGACCAGCACATGTGCTGGCCCCCAGAGGCAGAGGGCCAGCACATGGCATGGTGCTCAAGGCAGAGGGAGAGAGGCTGGTGGCTCGCTGATCCCCAGAGGCAGAGCGAGCGAGCACAGGACCTGAAGCCCCTTATCCTGGGGAAGAGGGGGGTGGAGAGAGCACATGGACTGATGGTCTCAGGGCATAGGGGCGGTACAAGGGCAGAGTTGGGGTAACAGAACCAATGGGAGAAACCTGAGGGAGGGGGTAGGACTAGGGGTGGGGAAAGGGGGAGCCACATGGAGAGGGCAGGCAGTCTAGTAAGGAAAGGAATGGGGAAATACATCGCCACAAAAAGTAGTTAAAATTTCCCTGGAAATAATTTTTCATGTGTTGTAGCCATTTTTCAGGAAGTAACAAGTCTTCCATTACTAGTTGTGCAGCCAGCTGGACAGATATCCATCCAAAGAGCTGTACAAAATGTGTGAAAGCTGGGGCTAAATCAATAACTTTCCATCCATGCAGTTACACTTCTCTGCAAATATAAACATTTGCTCATTATCACCACACACAGTTTCATCTCCACTGAATTTTTAATGAAAAGGAATGATAATTTATTCATTAGCTTTTTTTTTTTAAGAAAAATGATATCTTTGCCTAATGATTTTACTCCTTCTGGTTTTGTTAGAAGCTTCCTGCTTTCTCTCAGTCTATGTTGGTTTTCAGGTGCACTGAAAATACCTGCAGTGAAATATCCACCTGATAAAGTACCTGATAGAAGAAGCACAGCCAATCCCAGAGCAGTAAAGAAAGACAAACTCTTCTAGGGGGCAATTTAGGCCCTGCGGGGACTGAACTTCCCTCTGGACAGTGTCCTCTCCCCATCTTGAATGGATTCAGCTACAACACTGCACTTTCAGGTTTCTCATTTGACATAGTTGGGATAAGTATAGGCCTGGAGGACATCTCAGAAGCAGCACTCAGCTGATTTGTAGCACAGTTCTCACCTTGCCTTTCAATGTCCCACACTAAGAATTCAACTTTCCTCCTCCTTTCCCCCGTTCCAAGAAAAAGGCCTGTGATTCTGCTGGGATGATACGTATTTACATGCTCTGGAATCTCAGATTGGGTAGGAAATGTCCTGGGATTACCCTGATTTAGGGCCTTTAAGTACACTGTACAATGACAGCATCTCAACCTGAAAGCTCTTTAAGGAGAAATTAATTTATGCCTGACAGTGATTAAAGGAGAGAGGAGATGGAAATTAGCAAATCCATCTCTATTGCTGAGATCCCATTATGATTATAAGGAGAGGGGAAAATCAGCATTATGGGTGTCAGCTGCAATCTGGTGCATTCATTTAGCAGCCCATCCTACCTGGGAATTGTCCTCGAATGGATGGATATACCTGTCACACGGGCTTGGCCTGAGATGAATCAATTGTCTCCACAGTGGAACAGAGATGGAAACCACTTGGCAGGATAATAACTCCCATTTGGAGTTTAACACAAGGACCTGAAGCAAGGCCCATCAAATAAAACCTGGTGGGAAAGCTTGTGGATCCTGTAGACCTCTTGCACAAAGATGTCAGAAATTACATGGTCACAGAAATGGAGCTGCTTTATTGTGGCCAGGCAAAATGGCCAAGGGGCCATCTGGATATTGAAATATGATCCAGACATTAAAGGAAACTGCCCTTCCTTTGACAGGCAGAGTAACACATTCTTCTTATATTCCAAGATAGATTACAGCAGTTGGGATGCAAGTTAGCAAGCAGCAAGAGAATTTGCCTACAAACAAAAGTTGGAAAAAATTTCTAATTCTTAAAGCTTTCAACACAGTTTGGAGTGTAAATGTTTCATCAAAGAATTCTCTAGAACACTGGAGAAGAAAAAAATACTATTGCTCTCAATGATATGAAAATTGTCCTACTGTAGATATTTCAATGTTTACACAAAAGTGATCTTAGTTCTTTTTCCCAAGGCTGGTGGTAACCAGAACCATCTTGTTTGAAATGGTTTGAGATTCCTTTGAAAGAGTCATTATTCTTCTCTGTTGTTTTTAAAAACAAGAAATTCTTTTAATTTCTTTCTTTTTGGTGGGAATTAAACTGAATTTTGAACACTAAACAGATATTGCAAAGCTTTAGGCAAAGAGAGACCATGATATACAAAAAAAAAAAGTAGATTTATTTTTAGTTGGAGGTTTGTCTGATATTGTGTTGAATAGGAGGGTGGCTCATTCCTGCCACTATTGATCCAACCTACACCTAGTGATTTCACAGCTCTTTTCCTTCCAAAATTTACTTGGGCTGTGAAAACACCAGGAAGTGCAAGGAAAAACTTTTTGGGAAGGGCTACAAGACCCCTTGTTCAGCATCTGCTTGCACTTGTTTGTAGTCACTGTTACTGCTGCTTGTTTGCACTTTGTGGACTCTGATTCCCAGTTGGGAACTGGAATCTTGTTAGAAGGAACTGGTTAATAAAGTGTCTTGGTTTGAAAGACAGGTGTCTGCTAAGGAAGGCAGGAGCCACCCTTGGAATGGAAAATGCAATCTCCTTCCCTCTGAATTATTACAAATTTGAAATTAAGGGCTTTCAGGCAAAGATGTGAGGAACAGGAATAACAGTTATTTTCTAATTTATATATATATATAAAACAAAGTAATAGTACAGAGATACTGCTTTAACCTGACAGAGTCAGGGGTACAACCTGACACCCTGCCAGGCAAGGGTGGTGGTAGCTGTTCAATTAGGTGGTAGCTGCAGTTCTCTTTGAAATGGTTCTGTTGAAGCGGTGATCTTGTAGAAAAAAGTCTGGTCCTCCTCAGAAAGTCCAGTGGTGGTTATGTAGCTCTTGTGCTCTGGGAAACCAGTAAGTAAGGCTGCTTGTGCTGTTCCAAACCCCAGATTTTATCCCCGTGGGAATGCTTGGCTCCTTTCCCCTGGGCAGAGCATCTCACAATGGGATGGTGAGTCATGGGGCAAGGCACTGATGGCCCATTAACAGGAGATAGCCCAGGTTCGGGTTACCTCTGAGTCATAGGGCAAGGCACCGTTGGGCCCATTAACAGGAGATAGTCCAGAGGGAGGAGGCAAGGAACATTGCTACACCTGGTTTTCAACAGCTCATGGTAATAGAATACACTGTAACCCAGGACATAAAGTAACAAAGGTCTCTGACCTCTTCAGCAGTTTCATACACCTGTAAATATTTGTCCCAGCTCCAGAAGGAACAAAGAATCAATACATAATGTAGTGTAATATACTTCCGGGGATACAACCCACCCAATATTCAAAGGGCTATCCCTCACTCAGGTGTCAAAACACCTGGTTAAAGCATTTTCTTCCATCCCCTCTTAAGGTCCACATTTTGGAAAGATGCCTCAGCACATCTCCAACAATGATTTATCCTCCTGCTCTATTTAAGGAAATAAAGTGACTTCAGCCTCCTTGTTGAACAAAATAAAATAAAATCAGACACAAATCCAACCTGGCAGGATAAAAAAATATATGTACATATAAAGAGAGAAGTTCTGGTTTAGAGGAAGAATATGAAATTATATTGTAAATTAAATTACAGGAAGGGAGAATAATATGAACTGAAAAAAAGATTAGATCCAAGGCTGAGTTTCAGTCATTGGCTTTCCTGGATTTTACTGGGCCCATGAGTCTGGCTCAGCTGCCCTCAGACAGACACAAGGGTCTGGTTAATTCATCTCTTCCTTCTTCTGTAATAAATACAACCGACAAAGAGGAGCAGAAAAACAGGAGGAGGAGAAACTGCTTCAACTTGAAGCCTGGTAGAGCTCAAGGGCAATGCCCTCATGGCAGGGATGTGAGGGCGTTTGCCTGGAGACACCCTTAGAAGCTGGGTTGTGGGGAAGGGGATGCTGAAGTACTCTGGGCTAGGTGGGAGGAAAGGGAGAAGGAGAGTATTAACTACCTAGACAAGGTAATTAATATGAAATTGAGAGGGAAGGGGCTGAGCAAATTAGCAGTCTGTGGAGGAAGATTAACCAGCTGCAGTTACAGAGGAGGGGGCAGTTGAACAGGCAGGTACTAAACCTAATATAGGGAAGGGCCAGAGTGAGGCTTTTGCAGCCTTTTGCTCCATCCCTTGCTGTGTGGAGAGGGGACAAGGGACACCTGGCAGGCTGCTGTGGAGAAATGAAGGCATAGTTTTTATATCTTATTTCTCGTAAATGCATCTTTGATTCAGTTGTACTTAAATTTTTCTGCAAAGGGATTCTTATGAATGCTTGATTTGGGATCTTAAATAGAGATACCTGCTTTTCGAGGAAGCTGAGCACCTCAGCAGAGATCTGCAAAGCTTTGAGCACCTCCTCTGTTCCAGAAACCAGCCAAACCCTTTCCTAGGGGAGCTGCCTGAAGAAAAAAGGGGGAAATAAATATATAGCATTTGGATGAATTCACTGGGATGTGTTCATCTCCTAGAAAGAGATGTGAGGGACAGGCTACCTTCTAGTGCTGGCTTCAGGTCATCTCAGGGTTTATCTGAAGGTACAAAAAGACCACGGTGCTGGTCTGAGTCAGTGTAAAGATGAGGACATGATGTAATGATGATTCTCTTTAGGTTTTCTTTGCAGTGAGGAAGAAAATTGACTTTATTTTTCTAATTGTTGCTGTGCTGGAGAATACCCTGTGCTTGTTCCAGAGAGCAGAAGCATCTTAGCTGTTCCATAGAAGATGCACCTGGGTCTTCAGCCATGAGACAGGGAGAGTCAATCCAGGTGGATATCTCTGGAAACCAATCCTGGTTCCCTTCCATCCCTCTGCTAGCAGAGCAGATGGAGGAATCCTTTCCACAGCCTCGATTAGAGCAACAGTTTTGCCTTAGCTATTCTTGAGACTTGTTCTTCGTTTTGGTGGTGGATGAAAGCTGATATCTGCCCAGAAACTAAGCCATCCAGTCCCCTGCAGGTCCCTTTGTGCTCCTGACTGGAGGCTGGGCAGCAGCACAATGGGCTTAAGGGGCTGCCGAGGGATGGGAAGAAGAGAGACGGCAACTTTTTCCCCAGGGAGGTGTCAGGCAAAGGGCCTGGCATTGTAGCTACATCCAGAAGAATAAAATGAAGGAAATAAATAAAGGAGGCACAGCGCGTCCTACAAACAAGAACATGTGTCTGCATTTATTAACATTTCCAGCGCGGATTTAATTCCCAGCAAAGCGCTCCTGCCTACACGAAGCCCGGGCGTGTTGCAGGAAACCTCTCGTTAAGTTCCTTACAAGCCATCTTTTTAGTTTGTCCTCCAGGGGAATCTTCAAACGGATTCTGTAATTTCACTGATAAATGGCTCTTTTGCAAAACACTATTTACATTCCAGCATCAGAAAGGCTGGCGACTCTTCCTCCCTCCACCCCTCTCCATCGTCTCCTCCCAGCGCCTTCAGGGATGGAGCTCCCACCCACTCCAGGGAGGTAATAAAGCATCTGTAGGTCCTGTAAGGAAGGAGAAGCTGGATTTTTCCAGGAAGAAATGCAGCTGCAGAAGAACAGCAGCAGTGCCTTAAATGGGATCTCCCTGGATTCTCTTGGAAATAGGGAGACATAGCCAGATTTGTCTCAAAGACTGGTATTACGATTCTGAGACTGTATGGTGGGTTTTTTTTAGCTTGGCATTGCCACAGGTTTTCTGGGTGGCCTCAGGCAAGCCACTTAATCTCTTTGGGGTCCTGTTTCCATCGTGCTCGAAGGATGAAGACTGCAAGTTTATTTCATTTGTTTGTCCTGCCTATTCTGATTACAGCTCCCTGGGGGCAAGGATTGTCTCTCATTAAACAAAGCTGCCTGTACTGGGGATCCCAGCTTTGGTCTGGCCTCTGGGCATACAGAACAACAAAACAACATCTGACAACCATTCTAGACAGGAAAATAATTTGCCAGAGAAATGCAGTTTGGTCAGTACTTCCTTTTTTCTTTAGTGCTGAGCTGGGCCTTTTTGCTTTTACTAGTCACATATCTGCTGACCTGCATTTAGGACAGACAGAGTTTAGGGTGATTTTTATCTTTATCCACTTGCCTGGAAAAAGGAATTAAAAATCAGATCATGGCAATCCTTCATGTTCTTTCCCTTCCCACCACTGGGTGTTTGTGCAAGGCTGTCAGGGAGCAGCCAGGCCCCCTGGATGTGTTGGATGGGTTGTGACTGGGTTCTCAACAAGAAAAAAGACCCTAACAGTGAACACAGTAGACAGTGAACACAGCAGAAATGTAGACTTCTGTATATTTTTTTTCATGACAGACCTCTAGGTTTCTTTGCCAACATTGTCTTTTTGTGTTCCTGTGGTGTCCTGTGGTCAGCAAGGCATCAATATACCTGATTTACAGTTAGATTAATTGTGCAGTCTGAGCATGTCTGGAGGTCCCAACTGGTGCCAGTTTGGAGCGCTGGCTGCATGCCTGCATCGCCTCCCTCCTGGCTGTTCCTAGGGACAGGCTCACTTCTGGAATTCACAATAACCAGCACCTTCCCACCAAGCCTTCTAGCTTAAGTTTCAAATCTGTGTTTACAACCATCTGAATTGAGTTCAGGAAGATTTCTGAAAGGAAGGGGAATCAATGCACCAGAGGACATTGGTTGGCTGCTTGCTCTTTTTCCAGAAACAATGAGGCCCAGGTCTCCAGAGAGCACAAATCAGGCTCTGCAGGTTTCAGCACTGATTTCTGTCAGTTCATCCCATGCACGAGTATCTCCACTGCTGCATTTCAGTAAATCCTCACCTTCAGGTTGTTACTAGTGTTAAACCCAGTGAGTGAGGACAACACACCTTTCCCACAGCAAAGGAAAACTGCAGATGTAGAAACCTCTGGACTCTTGAGGATGGCACCACACACCTAGCATAAAGTCGGTTTATTTTTAAATTGGTTCCCAAGGAAACCAAGTTTCCACAGTCTTTTTCTCTGTCTCTTCATCTGTCAGTCCGTCCCAAACAACTTTTTCATAAATTAGAATTTCAAGCACATTTTATGCAGTAGGAAAGAGTCATGAAACTCCAACTCGATTGGTGGAGCTGGCAGAGAAAAGAGTCTTGAAACTGGTGCTGCTCTTGACCTGTGCAGGAGTTCAGCAATTCCCAGCTCTGTCTGCTACCATTTGCTTAATGAACCTGCTGCCTCCTGCCCCAGCACTGCTTCAAAGCCAAGAGGAATTGGGGTCTTTCTGAATCACTGGTGGGGAATCCAGGTTACCAGGCTACAGGACAAAAAGGAAACTTGGCTTTCTTCCTGCTGCCTCTGGAAAAACTTACTTATTTGATGGATCACAAGGGCATTTAAAACCTTCACCAGGATTTATGCCTGGATACAGGAGCTTCTGCCTTTTTCCTAAGTGCTCAGTACCCAAATGAGGGCTCAGTATGCGGGTTAAATGTTTCTCACAAGAAGATCCCATTACACTTGAAACACTGTGTTGTTTCAAGTTTCCAACAAAAGGCTATCCAATGGACTTTGTGAGGCCAGCAAATCACACCTGACTGCAGAGAAATAAGCTCAAAAAGAGAATTCAATCCTTTTCTTCCAAAACAAGAGCATTCAGCCCAGTTGTGTCCTGCGAAATATGATGGAAATGTTCAGCTTTAGTTGCAGGGCAAGGAAACACCAGGTGTTTGGCACCCTGAAAGAAGCTGTGAAATTGACATAGTGTTCTCTAAACTGCTTTACTCAACAGACTGGAGGGGAGGAAAGCAAGCAGGATCCTGGGCTGGCGCTGGGGAGAGCTTTGAGCTGGTAGGGGAAGGATGGGGCTGTGCAACTTCACTATCACTGTGCCAGCCCTGCTCTGCCAGAGCCTGGCCTGGATAGGCAAAGAGAAACCTTCTCTTTTCCTTCTCTTTCCCTTCTCATTCCCTTCTCTTTCCCTTCTCTCAGTCTCAGTTTGTTGCTTCCCCAACAAAACTGGAGGGATGTGTTAGCCATGAATGAACTCAGGACAGCTGTGCTATTTCATTTTCAGGTCAACCACTTGTCTCTGGGGGAAGAGGAGTGGGGGGGTCATCCTGGCAGGAGGCAGAGCCTGATCATTATCTGTTAATGGGGAAGTCAATTAAAAGCCTGGCATTGCAGAACGCTTTCTGATGACTCTAATTAGCCAATAATTGTATTATCTCGTTCAGTAATGCGATATGGTGCAAGGCTCCACAAAATGAGGTGGGGCTGGGCAGGCTTGGGGAGCCCTTCAAGCGGTGGCTATTCCTTCCAAAATTTGTTTTTCCTCACAAAGCCACCAACCAGCACAAGATCTGTTTGAAACTGGAGGGAGCTGTTTCCTTGCAGCTTGGAGTAAAGCTCTAGAGAGAACTGGGATTCAAATCCACCTCCACGACTTCCCAGCACACATGGCTCCCAGCACCATGTACTGCCTGTTCTCAATCCCACTCCTGGAAGCCAATTCCTTCTAGATATTGTACAGGAAACCTACATTACTGTGGTGGTCTGGACTCCACTGGTTTGCTGAAGTCCCTTTATTAGTGCTAAATCTTTAAACTGTGAGAAAAACACCGCTGAAATCTACTAACAGTAGTAGTAATAATAGTACTTATAGTAACAGCAGTGACACCACTTCGGTCTCCTGTGGTAACTTAGTATGGATAATTTCAAACCCTTCAATAAGTATTAAGAAATTCTTAAAATGCACCCTGGAATGGTAGGAATGGTTCTCCCCTTGCAGGTGGAGAGGTAGAAGGAAGCATTACCAGGCAGGAGTTGGGATGCAAGAGATGTGGCTTCCTAGAGGGAAATATTATTGGTACCACATTTGCCAAGTCCTCCATGCTGGAGTTTTATGATATGAATTTTTATCCCAGTACTGCAAAAGCAAGTACATTCCTGAGGAATATCCCTCACTGTGGGTACCTGGCTGGTGCTGCACACACTCTCAAAGGGAGATTGTACAAGAACAGGGCTGGCCTGCAGCATCATGGGGAAGAGAGCAGGAAGCAGAGGCAGCCTAGCAATGATATCTTACAGTTCCACCTTCCCACAACCCCTCTCTTCCCAGACATTGCTGCACCATTCCCTTCTACTGACCATGTCAACCCTAACTCTGTATCTGTTAAACCTCAGGTAATTGCTTTTAGATGGGTGTAATTAAGAAGTCATTAGTGTAAAGTTTCATTTCAGTTTATGCTTTGGTCTCCATTTGAGCAGAGAAATATGAAATTAAGGTATTAGCTCTTTTCAGAGAGATGAGTCATGAGCTAATAAGTTTCAAGAGCTGTTTCTCAGCTGTAATGATTTTCCTTTTTTTCCCCAAATCTCCTTCTCCTCCTCCCAAATTCTTGCTTCTGGATAATTCCTTTTTAAAAGAATAAAAGGGGTAGTATGACTGAGTCAGCAAGGAACTGCTACTAAAACAACAGCCAGAGAGACACAAGTATTTGTGTAGAATTTCCCCAAAGCAGCCAGGGATGCACTAGGTGACACCACATGATCAGGGTGATGTGTCCAGTGTGAAGGGGACATCCAACACACAGGGTCCAGCTGTGCTTTTGGCCAGGAAGGAGGAAAGCAATGAGTGAGCAGAGTGCCCAGGGAGAGAGCAGGGAAGATGCCTGAATTTCCCAGAGTGGAAGAGAAAGGAGGGATGTGATTTTGCCCAGGTGTGTGGTGTGGGAGAACCCAGCCGAGTTGCAGACCGGGGCAGTGCCCAGGGTAGATGATGTCCTGCAGGGACAGAGGTTCCAACCCCAGCACAGGGCTGAGCCAGGGAGCATTTTTTCCATTGCTCCCCTCCCAGGCTGAGCCAGCAGCCTGTGCTCAGCCCATCCCCGCACCCTCAAGCCCTTCCAAGCTGAACCAATGCCTCACTTTCCCCACTCCCCATCCCTGCTTTCCCCCCACGGAGTATCGTCTACCTGAACAGAGCTAGGGAGCAGCTCCAGCTGCGCCAGGGTACCTGCCAGGCACGCCCAGCTGGCCAGATGTGCTGGCACGTGTGGGGAGCAGCTGAGACACCCAGAGGGGACACTTCCTTGCCAGCGGGGCCCCGTTCCACAGCGCAGTGCTCAGCTCACAGCGGTGGCATTTCCAGAGCTAAATCAGAGACAGTCAGGCGTGTGTGTACAGTTAATCACAGCTTAATTAAACTGCTCAGTCTCTAGTAAAGGGTGCTGCATGCAAGGAAGGGAGAAGGGGAAGAGGTGTCCTTAGTCTGAGGCAGTGAAATGCTTGTGATCATCAATAATGCATTGCAGTAATGTTCCTGTATGAATTGGAAATGCCAAGCAATCAAAGGCCATATGTATTTAGCTTAGATCCACATGAGGTCCATGTATTTTTAATAGTGTGGCATCTTTGAAGTGTGTTTATGAAGCACAGTGTTCCTCTCCATGGCTGTGGAGGAGAGAAATCGCCCCTGGCTGGCAGGAATGCTCTTCCTCCCCTCCCCAGGCTCTGTGAGGATAACACACCACTCGTGGCAGGAAGGAGTGGAGGAAGGACCACACTAAACCCCACACAAGGATGTTCCTTCTCTCTGGCTAACAATGAAAAAGCTTGTTAGAAGATGATATAAAATCTCTGGTCTAGTGGGGAGCAATGGGTGATTTCTTAATATTATCTAGAATATGCTTCTCTATATTAATGTAATCTCAATATTCTGTTGGTTTGATCATTTCCAGTACATCTGTAGGACAGGTCTTGCTCACCTGTTTCCTAGCTGGGAAATAAATGGGGAAATGGGAATCAGAATACGGGACTGGGAACATCCATCTCCAGGTCAGCATCCTGGGCCAGTAGCTGAGGTTACACACTCTGAAACTAGAAAGGGAGGGAGAAAAGGAAAGAAAAAACAAATGCCATACCTGCTTAGCAAGGCTTTAAAAATGTTGGGACAGCTGACAAGGGAAGTGGGAGTCTTTAAATCAATGCTAGAGGCCTGTTTTAATGTGATGTGTTCTCACTCAGCTGGGAAGTTTTGCAGTAGTGCCAGCTGATGTCTTTAAAATGAAGACCCAGATGCCTGAGGTTTCTTTGAGAGCTGGAAAGTTTGAAATGAAAATGAAATTCACCTGATTCCAGCAGTTCTGTTTGTTTAATTTTTGCTGCTAATATAATGTTAGGCTTCCATTTGTAAACATTGCTGGGGAACTACTGACCTTTGCTAAGTTACCAGCTACACACAATGATAGTGGCACCCTTTAATATCTCTCAGTGTTTCTGAAAGCATTTCTGCCAGGGTCAGACATCAGAACATGCCACTGGTGATTCCCCCATGATCCTACTGCTTCTGTGGCACTTCGTGGTTCCAGCAGAAACATGGGGTTTATCAAAGCCAGAAAAACTCCTGGAAGCTGCAAATCCCTAATTCCAGCAGAGATTTTGGAGAACAAAATAAAAATTACCTTGCCATTGTAAAGTATTGGTGGGTGTGCTCTCTTACCTCAGTTAAGTCACAGGAGAGACCTCCCTGGTTTTTTCCAGCTGCCTTAGACTGTGGCCCCTTGTCCTGCTGAGATAATGGAAAAGGCACAAATGCCTCAGACACTTCCATGGATGTGCTCCAGAACTCAACAAAAAATAAAGAAGATGGGAGACGAGGGTGGGGAAAGGACAAAGAAGGTGTGTTCATACAAAACTAATTCTCCTTCTCTTTTGAGTTGTGAGCCTGCTGAACTGGCTATTGGGTTATGTAAGAGGAGTCATTGTACTGGTGTTGAAAGGGCAGCCTTGTACCAAGAGCTGAGCATGCCACTGGAATTTTAAGCAGCCAGGCTGTGCCTGGTGAAGGAGGGAATAGGGCCCATCCAAAGCCATCCATCCTGCTGCTTTCCTGCTCACATCCCAGCTGTGGCTGGGCACGTGAGCAAGGTCATTCCGTGCACAGATCCCTGTCAGCCCAGCCAAGGCCGCTGTGCCTCTTCTCTGCCTCCCCGTTCCCCTCCTCTCCCTTCCCTCCCCACCCCAGCCCTTCCTCTGAATCTCAAACACCCCGTGCTGCTGGCACTACAGCAAAATTAACAAACAGCCTATAAATTTTACATGAGTTCCTGAGACCAGAGAGAAATTAATTTGATGTTGTCTTTTGATAAAGATGTAGCCCCCTTTCTCTGACTTTAATTTGTTGGCTCCCCCCACCACCACCCTTCACAAACACTTTTTTTTCTCAAAGGTTGCAATTTGGTTCTTGTGATAATAGAAGTGCATAAATAAATAAATAACCCACTTAAAATAACCCCTGGCTTGTAAATAGGAACAGAGAGAACACCATCTGCAGAAGAACAAAAAAAAAAAAAGAATCAAATCAAGTCCAATCACAGTTCAGTTGCCTCTGGTTTGGAATAGCTGGGGATATTCTGTGCACAGGCTCTGATTGCTCCCCAAAAGGCCCTGATTTTCCAGGCACAGCTTAGAGGGCACAAAGTATGAGAAAACCTAATAACCTCTGGATTCGGAGGCAGAACAAGCTGTACAAGGAATAAGCTTGAGGCCATCACCAGGTGGTCATTTTGAGCACAGAGACGTTACCTGGGGCTTCATTTCTTTCCTAGAGAGGCAGCAGGAGCTATTAAAATGTGTTGGCATTTAAGGGATTGGGAAGGAGGATGTGCAGAGAAGGCAGGGAATTGAGGAGTGTGATGAACCACTTTCAATACTCCAGTAGAATCTCATGTAGGAATTTGTCTCTGAGTCTTCCCCAGTCCCTTTGGCCATTTCGTTAACAGTGTTACTGAAGCCCTTTCAAGCACTGTACAAACAACAGCTGGTACTCTATATTTTTCCAGCAGTTATCAGTGATAAGAGCTAATAATAATATCAGTGATAAGTGATTTTTTTTAATATATATTTGCAAAAGAAGCTGAAAGAAAAGTGTCAAAGGACAAAATGCACTTCAAATAATTTAGAGTTTGAAAATACATTTGAAAGGGGAATGAAAGGAAAAGAAAGAATTTAAAGAAAAGTGCAAGCCCATGTTTAATCTGGAGCACTGCATTTGCTTAAGACCTGAAGGTCTCTTCTCAAAGTTATTTAACCTCTTCACCTAGTTTTACCTTAAGCTGATTTTTAAAATGAAAATGCTGATGTGAAACAAAGAAAAGCTTAGTATAAAACACTTAGAAATCTTTTAAGAAAGTTTTGAAATGTTTAAAGATTTTCAAAATTCTTTCTGTTCCTTTTTTTTTTGTCCAAACCTCCTCACTGAATTTGATCCCAATTCACTGTGATTTTCAGTTCTTTGAAAGTAAATGTTTCCTTTAATATTTCTATCATTTTTCAAAGGGTACCCAGCTCATGCCAAGGCCTTCCATGGCAGAGAATCAGCTGCCTCTGCTCTATTCTGCCTCTGCTCTTCAACATTCACCAACTTTTCCCCAACAGAGTTTCCTCTTTGCCTCACACTGGTTTTACATGTCATTGATTCAGTAATTTTGCCACTTAGAGGGTCTCATGTCTTCTGTCCTTACACTACTCCTTTCTTTTCTCTGTGGTGCCTGGACCATCTCTTTATAGCACCAGAACTGAGTCTTTAAATCCAAATTTAAGGGTTTTAACCACAGATGGTGGCTGTGGTGATGGACTTTTCTGTCTCCAAGGATTCCTCCCAGCTTTGCCTCCTGGAACGGCTGATGTTTCCATTCCAGAAGCTGACTCCCCCCTACACTTACATACCTTTCCTTTCCTCTATAGACAACAACATAACTGCTGAAAATAAGATTTTAGATATATATAGTTTAGGAGCAGAGTTTAAAGGACACCTCACAAGGCAAAAAAGATAAGAGCGTGTAACAAATGTGTGGCGTCTGACTCTCTCTTGGAGACTTTGCTTTGATTTTTCTTGAATTGTTTTTTGTCTGAATTTTTAATATAAAGTGTTAGGCAGCTTGTCACTCTTTATGTATGGAAAACATAATACTCTTTGATGTTCTCAGTTACTGTGTCATGTTTATGTGCTCTGACAGTCTTTGAACCGTGCCTCACTGCAGACAATGAGAAGGCATCCTCAGAGGGGTGGAAGGAAGGATTTTAAAAGAGCCTCATTTCCTAATCCCAGAATGGCAGCGTGTCACCAACATCCACACTGGTGTCCAGTGCCTTCAAAACAAGGGAATATTTGACTGACTAAGCTGCACAACTGAGCCCAAGGTATGTGATATCACTCTGAGTTATGTCAATACTTCAAGGTTTTCAGTGAGCATTAGAGCTATTCAGACACTTCCAACAATTTGATGTAAGGAAAGACAAACTTCTGGAGCTTCGCAAATTATTGTCAATTATTTAAAAAGAAAACAAAATTCAATGAGAATAAAAATCCATATTTCACCCAAGTGCTGATACAATGACAAGAGCTGCTCATAAAATAAATACATCCCTTCTGTAAGGGCTTTCGTGGGTACCCAAGAACATAAAAGTGACAGGCAGCTGTTGCAAGGAAATCAGGAATGAACACACCCAGATCTATTCCTGCTGAATACTAAATACACACCTGAGATCCCTGCTGATGATGCCCAGAAGCTGTCCCTGTTCATCCTCATCATCACAGTGACACTTAAAAGGAGCCACCACTGAGCCATGTTCTGTGGAACCCTTTGCATGGCTTAGTGTGTTATTTAATGATCTTCACGAGGCACGAGGCCAAGTGTATTAGTTCACACTGGCCTTTCATGAAAAACTACAGCCAGACTTTTTATTTAGTCATTTAAATGGGAATTTAAATGATCTCTCTTTGGAGACCCTTTTAGGGTTTGTTTTAAAAGCTGCCCAGATTCAGCTCATGGGCAATGTATCAAAACATGCATTATGTGGTTGTTTCAGTAATGGCAGTGAGCAGACTCCCACCTCTCTAGGCATGGCCCTGCCAGGCTGGATGCCAGGGGCAGGGAGCAGCAGGAGGCATGTGGAGGCAGTGGCAAAGGGATGCTGAGCACACAGGCTGGTCACCCACCACCCTCTGCTACCCTCAGCATGGGCAGCTGTGTGTCATGCTTCAGTCATCCCGACACACAACCCCTGTGAGATTTGTCTTTTCCTTCTCCTTATTCTGTATTTGGGACTCTGCACTCATGGATTTGGGAGAGATGTGAAAGGTTAGTTTTGTCCTAATCCCCTGCATGGCCAGCAGCATTGCCTTCCTCTTCATCCCCATCCTTGCCATTCCCCTAGGGATAACCTGCTGTTCATGCCACGGGAAAGAGTCTCCCAGTTCCTGTGCAAAAGTCAATTTGGCAACCTGGCAGGGGGACTAAGCAGTCAATTCCATTTTCTTCCCCTTTTTCTTCTGAGCACAAAACCTAACAGACCCCTTCAGAAAAGACTCCCTTGTCACAGGAAAGGGCTCCTTTGTATGCGAGTTGCAGCGTCTATTTTTCAAGATAACCTTTACTTCATGTACTGAGTGTTAGCTTTGTTGGAAAAGAGAAAAGCTGAGATAACTCCTTCACCTGTGGAACATTATTACGCTTTCTGGAAAAAAAGAAGAATGAGTTGTTCTGGTGCATGATAATGGAGGTGGAACGAATCAGGCAGGAGCAGGAGCTGAATTGCACTTCTCTCTCTTTCTCCCTACCTGTCTATCTTTGCAATCGCACTCTCTTTTCTCTGTCTGTCTTCCTGTCTCCAACACAGAGTGATTTTTCTCTCTCCCTTCTCTCATTACCTCCAAATTCTCTGGTTTTCTTATGCACACTATAACTTCCTCTGGGGCTCATCAGCAAATCTCCTGGTCAACAGCTCTATTATTTGTGCTTTCAGTGGAGGGGGTGCCTGGAGATCTGTCCTGCTGTGCTTGGAGCTGTACCACCAAAGCACAAAGTTCTGACTTCTGCACTGAAGAGTTTCCAGGCTAAAAATTTTGTGGTTTGCACTCAGTTGTAAATTGTTCTACAGAACATTTCCCCCCTGGGAAAAGGCTGTTCTTCTTTAGGTAATAGGTAAAATTGTGAATGCTTCATTAGAGTACTCTAATTCCAATGACATTTCAAAGGCAAAATATTGAATCCATTTGAAATCAGAATGGATTTAAAATTTTTTAATATTTCAACTTTTTCCTGCTCCATTTCCCACTTGTTTTCACTTCTAAATTAGAATCTTAATGTTATTCTCTTACATATCTATATACCATCCAGTATTGCAGCACGAAATTGTGTTTCAATAATATCAAAATGAAGCACTTCAGGAGGTGGTGGCATAACTTCTTGTCTCTATTTAGAAACAAATTTTAGGAGAAAATGCCCTGGAATGAGCATTTCCTCTAAAGAGAAAGGCTTCAATAATCCCATTTGCCAATGAGAGAAATGAATACCAGTGGGTGAAATGAAAGTGAAAAAAAAAACCAAAACCAAATGGTTAATTAACCAAAAAAAGGTTAGGTTAGGTTCTGCAAGGCATGGGAAAGGGTTCAATAAATGCTGCATATTGAAATTTCAAAACCTTAACCCCCACTCCCCATCAGGCCGTGTGGCCAGGAGGCAAAGATGGCGGCTGCCCCCTCTGTCTCAGGGAAGGGGAGGAACAGGAGTTCACGCAGCCGCTCGGGCAGAATAGATGGGCACTTTTCTGGTGTTAGTCTTCTCCTCACAGCAGGCAAAGCTGGAGGGGTTTTGGTGTCCTTTCTTTTGCTGGTTCAGTTTCTCCTGGGGCCTGGACCACCCGGCGCAACCCCTGCAGGCTCCCGAGAGTGGAGGGGAAAAAAAACAAAAAACCCAAGCCGAAATAGTTCAAGGAAAAAAAAACAATAAAACAACTGAAAGATCTCTGCTGGAGTCCAGGGAAAAAGGTGGGGAAAGAAAAAAAAAGCTACTTGCCTAAACAAGCAAACTAATCCAACAAAAGGAACAGTGTAGCATCCTGGTCTGCACCACCCAAAGCACACCAGGGCCAGAAAGGTTTGAACCAAGCCCCACGGGAGCCCAATGCTTCCTGCCCCACTGCGGGTCCATCTCAAAGCTACAGCAGCCATTTCTGGGCATAAAGCAGATGATTAGGGAATAAAGTATAAAATCACCCCAAGGCACTTCTGAACAGAAATATTTCAAACCCATGTTTCCTGATTTGGTCCTATCTGAGACATAAACAAAAGCTTAGTTGCCAGATTTCTCTGGAGACCAAATGCCTGTTTCCTCATCAACTTTAATGATGAAGTCTAAGAAATTCTGAGTTTGATCAGATTGAACAGGGCACATTTAAACCTATCTTCTGAGCTGGATGCTGATATTGCTGTTTGACAGTGATATATGGGAGAGATTCCAGCTGTCTCTTGGCACACTCCATCCTCCTTGTGAAAGCAAGGAATCTTGCTTTCCCCTGCTCCCAGCTCATGGTTAATGCGTCTTTCAACAAATTATTTGAGTAGAGAAATGAGTTTGGTGCCACAATTACAAAATGGAGCAAACCTGATCCCACATCAGCCCCTTTGTATATCCCAGCCCTTGGTATCCACAATGGGAAGCTGATGCAGGAGGTGGCATGGACTCCTTGTGAGAGAGATGGCATCCCAGATGGGATTAAGGGCTTTGAATGAAAACCAGGAATGAAATGGAGCCAGTCATGTATCCTTTTGCTCTGGAGGGCTGTGGGAAGCCCGACTGGGTTTGTGCTCTAATCATGGCCGAGTGTGTTTGCAAAGCTGGCAGTTTCACATCCACAGGATCCTCCTGGCAAGGGAAAAGTTCTGCAGCTCATGCACCAGCGTGCTTAGCACAGACAGCAGCTCTGAAAGCTGCTGCACGGAGTCCATGCTGCACCATAAATTACAGGGTAGTTATTTCTTAGTTATTTAGCAGTTACAGTGTAATTAGTTCCACTTAATGTCAACTTTTGTCAATACGTCTTTCATTAGCCAGAAAATTAGAGCTGGGTTTTGAAGCAATGGCAATACATTACTTTCTCTGAGCTTGGGCTTGGAGAGAGGAGGAGGAGAAGAGGTGCTGTGGGGAGGAGATGGAGTTGTCAGGTGAATTGTGGGGCTGTCAGGTGAATTCCAAGCCTTCCTCACCATTTCTGCATTCCTACAAGCTTGCACATTCTCACATACACAAAGCTCATATACACAAAACTCACATCTCCTCTCCAACACACAGACACAAAACACCCATCTCTTCTCCAGGATCAATATTCCAACCCAGAGGATGCAGAGAGGAATCAAACAGGTCCCTGGAGAAGTTTTCTTTGGCTGCTCAGAAACAAACAGACAAATAAACTAGGAAATAAACCCCAGGAGCTGCCTCACTATAGCATTTGTTGCCTGTGTTTTGCAGAAGAGCCTGATTAAGCAGGATGCCTTAGATTTTGGGGAGTCCAGCTTTCATTTAAAAGAAGCTTCATTTCCAGTCTGCAGCTACTTTATTCTTGAACATCACAGGTAGTCCTTCTGCCTTCCCTCCCTCTTTTTTTTCCTTTCAAAACTGTAGACATCATTAGGAGATTGACTTTTCTGAGTTTTGCCATTGCTTTGAACAGTGACAATGTTGTAGTCCCTGGTCCAAACATGGTCTAAATCAGGGGACTTGGTTTTAGGGGAATCTTTAGAGAAAGATTTTCCTGTGTCCTGGTTCACTGAGAGGTGAGAGACAAGGCAAAATTGGTTTAAGGATGCTATCCTTCCCCCTAAAACACCTCACTTCAGGCCATCACCAGCTTCTGGAAGCAGTTTTAGTGTGAAAGATCTTTCTACATGTTTTAAATTTCAAACCCACATGAAAGCACATTGCACAATCTGACTGTGGACTGAGCTACTAATGATGGAATGATTAGGAAATTGTAAAATAAATTCTTTTAAGATTACTTTGTAATGGTGCAAATCCAACTAATTTGCTCTTTATTTGTGCCACTAGCCCAGATCTAGATAAATGGCTGGAAGTAGAAAGGAGTCACCATGGGTATGGATTCTTTTATATATAGTTTTCATAATTCCAGCCTCGAATACTCTCCTCTATATAATCTTCCTCTGTGATTATGCTGTGTTGATTTCACACAGGGCCCTGCATATGCTAAAGCTGGTCCTTGAAGAAGAATTAAGTATTCAGTTCAGGAAAAAATATTAGACAGAAAGAATATAATGGTAACATTGGTATTAATGCATCCTCCAAACATATAATGAAGTTCCTTCAGTTGTCTTGCACCCCTCGGTGTCCACCAGGAGACCAGGGACAATGGAGCTCCTCCTGCTATTATAAAATAAACAGTAATAACAACAACAGCAATAAACATTCATCCCACAGAATTTTTCCAGGTGAACATGAATTTCAAAAGCAATGTGCATGGCTATTCAGTGGTTATTACAACTTCCTCCTATTGTGAATAATAAGACCAGAGAAACACGATTCAACTCACCCATTGCAACTGAAACACTGAGACCAACTAAAACCTCTTCAGAGAAATCTTTAGAGATTTTATCTATACATATAGATATATATATATGTAAAATCCCCAACTATGCTTGAATAATGAAGGGCTGTGGAAAAAAACCCCACAACAATCTGAGGAATACCACAAGCAAAAATAGAAGATAAACTCCTCTGATAAACTGTGTATTGCAAACTACTCAGCTGAGTCCACTCCACCTTGCACAGGTTGAAATCCATATGGAGCATTCCTTCTCTCTGTGGGCAACTTCTCCCCAAATGCATTGAAGGAAATATATGCAGAGATTTGTGTCTGTTCCCCTCAGATATTTCAGACCATGTTATGACAATTCTGCCCCACCAAACTCCCCTGCCTCAGTCACCCAGGAAAATAATTGTCTGTGTGTTAATGCTTGGCTGCACCATATCCTAAAATGTGTGGAATCAGCAGGGATTGGAAGCTGTTGTGGTTTGACTGGAGGAACATCAGCTGGAAATCAGTATGGGGGTGAGCTCTGAGTCCACATGGGGTAAGAGCATCCTGAGCACGTGAATGAAGCCAAAGGTCTGGTGTGGTGTCTGGCTGTGGGGTTATGGCTGTTGCAGTATCAGAATGAGAACTGAGAGTGATCTCTTCAGCAGCAGCTTTAGAGTTCCCCCTGTTTGACACTGCTCAGGTCCCCCAGACCAGCTCCTCAGGGTAGCTCGAGGTGTCCCTGTCACACCCAGCCTTGCCATGAGGCCAAGGGTGCTCCCCATCCCCAGCTGGTAGCGACCTGCAAGAAGAGGATGATCTCACCCAGATCTGGCCCTTCCATCCCTGTGGCATTTGGTTTCTCCCAACCCATTTCCCACTGTCTTTCCCTGGGTAAACACACAGATTTCCTGTGTGAGAGATGGTTATTATGGGTTATCACCATTTCTTCCTGCCCGCACTGCTGCCTCTTGCTGGCTTCTGCCCTGGATGAAACCTGGCTGTCCCTTAGCACTGCCCCAGCCTCCTGCACCCGAGAGACACAGATCTCTGCCAGGCAAGCAGCATGAGAGAGGAGAAGGATTAAGGGAATGGACAAGTTAAAAAGAGCACTTTGATAAGCGTTAACACAGAAAGGAGAAACTATGACAAACTCCAGGATAATTTCTGCCTCTGGGCAGAGGCTGGAAGGTCCTCAATGATGTCAGAAGAGAGTTTCTAATGGCATCAAGTGTTTATCATCCCTTTTTGTCTCCTACACAAGCCCATGCCTGCTGACACTGAACCTACATCCAAGCTCTACTGTTCCAAATCTGGAAGGTGTTGGTTGAGGAAGGGGAGGATGTACTGAGTCATGGTCTCCATGCTACATCCATAACTTCTGGGGCTCACTGATGGAAACAAAAACAAGCTACCACCCACAAAAGCCTTGTGACAGAGGCTGTGAAGTCATTGCTCAGGCCTGTGAGTCTGGTGGGGTGTGAAACACCTCGCAGCTTCCCTATTCTCTAGAGCTAAAATCTGGCCCTAAGAGATTGGAACTCAGTCCAGTGGAAACAGGGATGTCTTGGTTGAATCACTGGGATGGGTCTTCAGGGTTACTCAGAAACATTTTTGTGCTTCTACATCCATGGCCCAGCAAATTCTGTGGCTGCTGTTTCGATGAACAAGCAGCTGGATAAGTTCTTTCCCAAGTGGGAAGTCTCTGGTAACAGCAAGTCTCTGCTGGGGCTGAAATTTGGGACTGGGAAACGTAGAAAAGACCTGCTGCTTCTCCTCATAGAAGAGGAATAGAATAAGGGCGAGAGAAGAGGAGATGAAGCAGGAGAGAGCAAGATGCAGTGGAGAACATCAGCAGAAAGAGGGAGTGGAGAGTGTGTGCTCTTAAAGAATCAACAATACTCACAGGAAAGGGAAGCACCCAGGGGAGAGGAATGTAAGTGTGGAGCTGGGAGAAAGGTTATTGAAGAAAGATATTAAGGCAAAGTAGCTGATATTTGAAATGTTACTTGAAGAGAAGTTTTAATCTGATAGGGAACAGACAGAATTAATGGGTTTTCAATGAGTTGCAAAGCACTTATGGACAGCACTGGGAACAAAGTGAAGAAAGTTCTGCTGCTGGAGGCAGTGCTGCATCCCCAGCACAGAGCAAGTCACCAGAGAAGGAATAAAAAGGGATTGAGAAACCAACTCCTGAGCAAATTCCTCAGAGATAAGGGAGAGTTTTAAAAACAAAAGCATGTTTTTTTAAAAAACAAAACCATGTTTTCTGTACCTCCCATATCTGCTTTCTTTTTAATTACCTGAGAGTTCAGTTTGGATGGCTGGAATGAGGGATGGGGAGGTGAGAGAAGAAAAACAGGTGTCAGTGAGGTATCTTTCATGTCCTTCAGAAGATGAATGACTGTGCCAGGCAGGGACCTGCATTTGTGCACAGGCAGGAGTGTGGGAGGGACTGGCTGGGCTGTCAAGAGGAGCAGTGATTTGGGGAAAAACGAGTCACAGTCCAAAGCCTGCTTGGCAAAGCTGGCTGGGAAGAATTCACTGCAGTGGCCTGCATGGCTCAGTAGGCCCTCTGCAAAGCAGGAGGCCTCATTTTTGCTATTAAAGAGCAATGGAAGGGAAAAGAAAAAGAGAGAATGGAGCCAGGGAAAGGGAAGGAAGGAAAATTGTGCTCACATGACAGAGAAGGAAGATCCTTATTCAGATAAACACCAGTGTCTTGGGGATGAGCAAAATTCCCTGGGCCACGTAAAAATCTTATCAGGTCTGTAGCTCACCCTTTTTTTTTTTTTTTTTTCCCCTTTTCTG